>JABUQX010144440.1:20000-27500 GCA_015478945.1 Trachelipus rathkii
CACAAATTTTCGCACTAAACGAAGAGTCAGAGGCAATTGTGGAAAACGCGCTGGAAAAGGCTGTGACTACCAATTCGCCTACGAAGAGAGAGTATCTCAACAGAAGGGACTTTTGTTACTTTTATACTTTCATTGCATACTTTACTTATGTTGAATAAAAACATCATTTCAAATATGGATTTCTAAATTACCATCATCCTCTTATATAGGGGCTTGCTCTTAAAGCCGCAATCTATAGATCTTACCCCTATAATTGGTGAACCCGGAGTAGAACACCCAGAACTTCAATCAACGCCTTGAGATACAATGAAGGAATAATATAATATTAAAATTCCCAATCAGAACTTACTCGAAAAAATGACTCAACAAACGAACATTATCTATACTGGCCTACAAATTTTCATTTCTAATAAATTTTGGATTATGGTCTTCATATTTTCACAACTATCACAGTTCGAGGATTCATCGCTAGACATAGCAAACTTCCTTTTCGGCATGGATTTCTTTCATCATTTTAAGTTTGGATTATGGGCAGAAATTCATTTTTGGATTCCACTACGAACTTTGATTCCTTTTCGAATTCTAAATGGTTCTGTGACCTCTCCCTTTTATGTATGAAGAATTTTTTCAAATAAAGGACCTAAATTTCAAGCAACTTCGCCAATACATATGTAACTTCCTTTACGGTATGGATTTCTTTCATCATTTTAAGTTTGGATTATGGGCAGAAATTCATTTTTGGATTCCACTACGAACTTTGATTCCTTTTCCTAAATGGTTCTGTGACCTCTCCCTTTTATGTATGAAGAAATTTTTCAAATAAAGGACCTAAATTTCAAGCAACGTCGTCTCTATATATATGTCAAGCAATGTTTCTCTCGTCACTACAGCTTTGAAAACTATTTACGTGCGCATTGGTCAAACCATGGATACATTAGAAACGCCTTATACTGGACCTTTCCTAGGATTCAACGGTTCGATCGATGTGGCCTATTTAACTTGTGAATAACTCAATTGTTCAATATCAATAATTATGTATAAACATTTTTGTATTTTTATGCATTTAAATGTTTGTATGTTTGTTTATATCTAACGGATATAACCAAATATGCTTGTGTTTAAATGCACCTTTTATTTTCTGTATATATATAACATTATTGTATTTTTATGTATTCAAATATTTGTATATATGTTTAGATCTTCGGATGTAACCAGTTATGCTCGTATTTGAATATTTACATTTCTTGTATACTATTTTTGCCTTCAAATGTTTGTATGTCTACTTATGTCTTCGGACATAATTAGATATGTTTGCATTTGAAAGTACTTTAACTTTATGTTATTATTTTTACCTTATTGAAATGTTTTATATGTTTGTGCGCATTATTAAATGCCCACAAATATGTATACATTTGAATGAAGGTTAATTTTATATCTTGTATAATTATTATAACATACTTTCTCACTCCGTGTTTAGCGCAGGAAGTAATGTAGTACTCCATTATAACTTTGTAAAAATTTTAATTTATGTTCGTACTTATGCTAAGATTTGCGCTAGCAAAATTTTAGCATAAGTCAAAGTGAAAATATATATAAACTCGTCCTTTTGAGATACTCTTCAGTCAGATCAAATTATTAAGAATCAGAAGAAAATCTCACTCAAGATACTCTCTCCAGAAATCCTCCCGGCAAGAGAGATAAACTTCAAGGAAAAGGCTGCGACTTGAATTTCGATCACAAATTTTCGCTAAACGAAGAGTCAGAGGCAATTGTGGAAAACGCGCTGGAAAAGGCTGTGACTACCAATTCGCCTACGAAGAGAGAGTATCTCAACAGAAGGGACTTTTTGTTACTTTTATACTTTCATTGCATATTTTACTTATGTTGAATAAAAACATTTCAAATATGGATTTCTAAATTACCATCCTCTTATATAGGGTGCTTGCTCTTAAAGAAGCCACCAATCTAGCAAGTCTTAGCCCTATATATATATATATATATATATATATATATATATATATATATATATATATATAATATATATATATATATATATATATATAAAAATATATATATATAACTATATATATATAAATATATATATATATATATATATATATATATATATATATATATATATATGTATATATATATAAATATATATATATATATATATATATATATATATTTATATATATATATATATATATATATATATATATATATATATATATATATACATATATATGTATATATATATATATATATATATATATTATATAAAACATATATATATATATGTATATATATATATATATATATATATATATATATATATATACCGAAATAAAAAAAGTTAACATATATATATATATATTTATATATATATATATATATATATATATATATATATATAAGGTGAATTTTAAATATAGTATGAGTGGGAACATAAAAAGGAAAAGAATTAAAAAACATGTTATATAAAGGTTCCCTTTTCCTATCAATCGTGGAAGGAAGATCTTTGAATGGACCAAACTGTACCGAAACGATTGTTGCGGGGTCTTAGTAGCGAAGCCTGGGCCGAAGCCGAAGCCAAAGCCGAAGCCGAAGCCGAAGCCGGAGCCGGGCCGGAGCCGGAGCCGGAGCCGGAGCCGGAGCCGATGTCAGAGCGAAATATTCTCTATATGGAGCCGGAGTCAGAGACAGAGCAAATATTTTTTAAGTAGAGTTCGAATCCAGTTGCGAATGAATTTTTTTTTAATAAAATAAATGGTTTGAGAGATGGAGCCGATGCCAGAACCGCATTATTTTAAAATGATGGAACCGGAGCCGGAGCCGGAGCCGGAGCAGGAGCTGGAAAAATAAAATTGGGATCTTCACAACTCTGGGAATAACAATTTTGTATAGACTGATTGGGCATAATTCCAGAAAAGGGCCAGGAGAATTATCTCTAAAAGTATGACATTTACAGGAAAACCAATTACATATTTTTAATCAGCATTTAAAGCTTATTGCCAGAATGTAATATATATATATATATATATATATATATATATATATATATATATATATATATATATATATATATATATATATATATATATATATATATATATATATATATATATATATATACATATATATATATATATATATATATATATATATATATATATATATATATATATATATATATATATATATATATATATATATGCTATAATTATCTTTATATATATATATATATCTCGAAAAGGTGGACGACGGGACGAAGTCCCCCGTCGTACACCTAGAGGCCGAGACCCCGACTCCTGATATCTATGCGGTCTACTCTAGGGTGTTCATTAGTTTTAAATCATAAAACGACTTTACATATAATAAAATCTTGATTCCGCTGATTACAAATATGTAATTGTTTTTCTGTAAGTGTCGTACTTTTCGATATATATATATATATATATATATATATATATATATATATATATATATATATATATATATATATATATATATATATATATATATATACTTCTTTATATCTATATATATATATATATACACACATTATATATTTATTTATATATATAAATATATATATATATATATATATATATATATATATATATATATATATATATATATATATATATATATATATATATATATATATATATATATATATATATATATATTTACATTTTTTACACTAAAATTGGACCAGCATTCCAGCAATGTATTCCTTTTCCCTGTAAGTGTCGATACTTTTCGAGATAATTCTCCTGGCCCTTTTCTGGAATTATGCCGACTGATATATATATATATATATATATATATATATATATATATATATATATATATATATATATATATATGAACTAAATATATATATATATATATATATAGGTTCAAGTTTGTTTGAAGTCACACATTTCTGTTCCAAAATAAAAACTAAAAAAATAAGGGTAAAATTAAATTCATATTGAGGAAAATTTGTGAACAATTTAAATATATAAAAAAAGTTTAGAATGTCAAAAAGCAGTGAAGTCAAAAAAGTAGAAATTATTTAACTTTATATATATATATATATATATATATATATATATATATATATATATATATATATATATATATATATATATATATATATATATATATATATACTATATACTATTTTTATTATTGAATACCCTCCCTTTATTATATTTACGTTTTGACAAATAAGTTTCATCAATCTCTATAGTCATATTTGGTCCTTTTATCCTAGGAGAGTTTTAGAGAACTACAAATGCTACCCTAAAACAAATGACATTTTTGTAATCAGTGAAGAATTTTTGTTCAGAAAATGTAAAAAAAGAAATAGAAAAGTCTTAAAATAAGATTTTCATATTTTTGATAATCTATATACAATGTACAATAACTGCCCCAAAAAGTATTATTTACGTTTCTGCAATACAAGAAATCGTCCACCGGGAGGTCGAGAGACCCCGACTCCTGCCATCTTTGTGGTTTCCCCTATGGTATTCCTTTAGTTAAAGTAATACCAAAGTATAAAGGGAATTAAAATTATTTTTTTTTAACTAAAGGAATACCATAGGGTAAAGATGGCACCAGTCGGGATCCTCGACCTCCCGGTGGACGACGGGGGGACTACGTCCCCCCTCCGTTCCTCCGCCAAGGCCCCAAAAAGGGGAAAAAAAAAAAAAATTCTAAATATTTACGAAAAAAAAAAAAAAAAAAAAAAAAAAAAAAGATTTTCAGGTTCTACATATATTTATGAAACTTTTATTCTAAATAAAGTTCTTCGAAAAGTCTATAGATTTTCTTGTTATTATGCAACTTTACCTTAAAACCTTTATAAATTAGCCTGCTCTCTCTCTCTCTCTCTCTCTCTCTCTCTCTCTCTCTCTCTCTCTCTCTCTCTCTCTCTCTCTCTCTCTCTATATATATATATATATATATATATATATATATATATATATATATATATATATATATATATATATATATATATATATATATATATATATACTATATATATAAATATGTTTTATATATATATAAAAAAAAATATATAGGAGAGAATATATATATATATATATATATATATATATATATATATATATATATATATATATATATATATATATAGTTATAACTATATCTAACTATGTGAATATATATATATATATATATATATATATATATATATATATATATATATATATATATATATATATATATATTTATATAAATATATATATTTAAAAAAAAATATCTCTATATATATATATATATATATATATATATATATATATACTCTAACAAATAATGTTAATGATTAAATAAGTTTAACGATACACAACAAAGAGACAAAAGAAACTACAATGAAGAGAATAAAATGAAAATAAAAAAAATAAAAAATTAAAACCTTTTTATATAGTTTTTGAGCTCCACACCTCAACAAAAACTCGGTAGGGTAAAGTAAAATTGTTTCTAAAATATGTTAGGGTAAAATAGGGGATTTTGTGAGTTAAGAATTTGTGACTTCAAACAAACATGAATATATATATATATATATATATATATATATATATATATATATATATATATATATATATATATATATATATATATATATATATATATATATATATATATATATATATATATATATATATATATATATATATATATATATAAATATATATATATATATATATATATATATATATATATATATATATATATATATATATATACTTATATATATATATATATATATATATATTATAACATATATTTTATATATATATATATATATATATATATATATATATATATATATATATATATATATATATATATATATGTTGTTTAAAAATATTGCAAAAGCTGGCAACTCTTTCAAAAAATGTTGAAGCTCAAAAACGCTTTTTGAATATTCTTTCCTTTAAATTTTTATATAACTGAAAATATTTAATTCCAATTTTTAATAGAATATAAATTAAATTAATATGAAAAGGAATATAAAAGCGTTTTTTTTTTATTGCTTTTAAAAAAATATATTTTTAAATATTAATATTTTTATACTCTGAAATTAAGAGTAATAAAACGGAAATAGATTAACGTTTTCTCTTGTAAATTTTTATCAATTATTAACCTTGTTTAAAATTGGCTTCAAAATAGTTATTAAAATGGAATTTTTTTTTTCGTTTAATGAAAATTTGAAAACATTGGCAAGAATCTTTTTCCTTCTCTGTCTATCTGTTTTTCAGTATGTGATGGTTATATTTATGCCCTTTGTCTGTCTGTTTGTCTTATTTATGTACTTTTGGTCTGTTTGTCATATTTATATCTAAAGTTTGTCTGTTTGTCTTTTTCACGTACTCAATTCATCTGTTTTTTCTCTCCCTGTCTTTTTAATTTAGACAATGCATATAATATTTTTTTTTTGAATTTTTCAACCAGGAAATACGAAAAAGATTTTATCTATCTATCTATCTATCTATCTATCTATCTATCTATCTATCTATCTATCTATCTATCTATCTATCTATCTATCTATCTATCTATCTATATATATCTATCTATCTATCTATATATCTATCTATCTATCTATCTATCTATCTATCTATCTATCTATCTATCTATCTATCTATCTATCTATCTATCTATCTATCTATCTATCTATCTATCGGAAATTGAGGCAAATATTAATGATACTAATCATATATTCGAGACTATTAATGGATAATTTTAATTCAAATATACATGATCCATGTTTAGGAAAAATTTTAGGCTATTATATTATAAAAAATAATATAGGTATAGCAGATAAAATTTTGTCTGATGGTTCTCTCACTTATCTTTCACCTGAGCATATTAATACATAATGGCTGGATCATATAATTTGTTCTCGTGCTTTGGGGGATTATATTTTAAATGTTTCATTCTTATATGAATTATTATAATATGCATACTAGATCATTTCTAATATATTTTGCTTTCAATTGGAAAATAAAAAAAAAAACTAATACCAAAGTCATCAAACAAGGAATGTTAAATTTTTATATTGGAACAAATTATCGGTAGATATAATTTATTCCTGGATGGAAGGATTCAATTAGGTCAGTTTTTGCTGACGCAAGGGACAAATTTATTAATTAGAAGCTAAATAGAAAAGAAAACGAAGCAGTTAGTAGTTAATATACGTAGAACAAAAGCGAAATTTAAATAAAAAGTAAATAAAAGTCGAACCAATGAAAATGAATTTTGGAAAAAGAGATTAATAACTAGATTTAAAAATAAGCATGAAAAGTTTCTGGAATCAAATTAGTAAAAACAACAAAAAACCTGAATTATCCAACAACTTTTGAACATTAAAACTAATGACATGAAAAGGTGATAAATTCTCTGACAAACATAAAAAGATATTTAATGATAAGTTTGGTCAGACGAGAGTTTTCATACTAAATATGTATATTGGACAAACGTTTATGA
>JABUQX010144441.1:2500-12500 GCA_015478945.1 Trachelipus rathkii
TTGGGATATAATGTACCAAGAGGAAAATGTCCTGGATATTGGAAATTACATAATTGGAACCAATATTAAAGATGGATTAAAGTTTGACTTATTAACGAAACCGTACAAACCACCAATTACGTACAATTTTAAAGATGCTAAAGAGGAAAAAACTCCTTTCCTTTATGAATAGCTAGATCTGCACAATTCTTGGCTAGCGTATTCTAAAATATTGAAAGGACCGTTTTGTAGATTGTGTGTCTTATTTAGACCTTCTATCAAAAGAGGTATATTTGGCTCATTTATCGTAAAACCATTTAGAAAATATAAAGACATGCATTCACGTGCTAAAGCCCATGTAAATTCAGAATGGCATAAAGATGCCTCAGTAGCAGCAAAGAATTTCAAACGAATAATATTAAATAAGCGTGTTAGTGTAACTGAAGATGTTGTTCTTGTGAAACATTTGAAATCAAGCGGAGTAAAAGCCAAATACACATCACATATGATTCAGAATGAACTTATATTTATTTGTGGAAAGTTGATATGTAATCAAATTGTGAATGAAGTAAACAATTGTGAATATTTCTCCCTTTTAGCAGACGAGACAGCAGACATATCCGGGACAGAACAGCTATCGATTGGTGTTCGCTTCGTTGATAAGGATCTCAATGTACGTGAAGAATTTCTAGGCTTTACTCCTCTTGAAAAACTGAAAGCTGAAGATATAGCAAGAGCTATATTGTCTACTACACGAGATATATACAATTTAAATATGAGTAAGCTTGTTGGACTTGGTTTGATGGGTGCTCCACCATGGCTGGCAAAGAAAATGGAGTTCAAAAGTTAATAAGAGATCAGTACCCTAAAGCCAAATTTTTTTCATTGTTGTTCCTATCGTTTAAATTTAGTAATTAATGACCTAAATACTGTTCCAGAATTTCGAAATACTGTTGGAATTGTAAAACAATTTATAAAATTTTTCCGTGAAAGTACGTCACGCAGAAATTTGGTAGCAAATATACCATTGTTATGCGAAACACGATGGTCTGCCAAGTATAAATCAATTAGGATATTTTTTGAACATTTTAGCCAAATAAAATTATCATTAGAAAATCTCTCATCTGATCCAGATGTAACGCAAGCCACACGAACTGCAGCATGTCAGCTTTCATCAGCAGCAGGAAGTCCTGCATTTATAATCAAGTGTCTCATATTCGGCTCTTATAGAGCAGTGGTGCCCAACCTTTAGTCTATCGCGAGCAAATTAAGAATTTAAAAATTTTAGGCGAGCCACACATAGCGACGACCACTCAATAATCATTAATTTATTTATATATATATATATATATATATATATATATATATATATATATATATATATATATATATATATATACATAATAAATAAAAAAATAAATATATAAATATATATATATAGTATATATATATATATATATTATATATATATATATATATATATATATATATATATATATATATATATATATATATATATATATATATATATATATATATATATATATATATATATAAGATGCCACCATTCATAAACGGGCAGGGTCCTTTTCTAAAGGAGGGGCAAAAAAATATAGGAAATTAATTCAAGTTTGTCTTGGTCTAGAATGCAATTCCCTCAGGTGGGCGTAGACGCGAGACTTAAAGAGAGGAAGATTGAATACTGAAGGAAAAATGGATGAAGGTAATTAGTTCAACAAAACAGATGTGGCTGGAAAGAAGGAGGCACCACAACGAGTAAACCTTGAGTCTCCAACATTCACACAATACTCATGTGAGAGTAAGGCACCTCTTGTTTTACGAGGGCGACGCAGTGGTTGAGGAATGTGAGAGGTCAATTGTCTCGAGCACCTGCCTTTGTAATACCACAGAAAGAGATTAACCATAAACAGTCGCAGAGAAAGAGGGTCAAGGGAGTCAGAAAGTATTGGACAGTTTATTAGTCTCTTAGCCTTAGCCTCAACACTATCCAAAAGGAGGGTGGAACCGGATCCACCCCAAATGTGATAACAGTATTCCATACAGGGGCGAATAAGACTCTTATATAACTGGAGTAACTGAGCAGGAGAAAAATTCACGCAATCTGAGCAGAATTCCCAGCTTCATTGATATGAGGTCTCCAAGACAATTCACTATTTATGTTCAGTCCAAGAATAGTTATGTTGTTTACAGGTGAGACATTAGAGCCGTCGAAGAGGATAGGAAAGTTGGGAGGTGTTTTAGAGAGGGAGATATGAAGAAGTTGAGTTTTTAAAGAGTTGAATTTCACAAGATTGTGGTTAGCCCACTGAGAAATCCCAACCAGATCGGCAAGAATTGAATCGGAAAGCTGTAGACGAGAGGCAACTCTAGATACAAACGAGGGAGCACATTTGAAATGAGTGGAGGAATGGAGAGTTGACTCAGCAGCCTAAGAGTGAACAGAACCCTGAGGAACACCACAATTAACAAGAAAGGAGAAAGGAGAAAAAGGTTGCTCCATCAACAAGAGCTGAAATGGAACGATCTGAAAGAAAACTAGACAAGAGTAAGCAAAGAGAAGGAGGAAATCCAAAGGAAGGTAGCTTAGAGAGTAGCGATGCGTGTCATACCCTGTCAGAAGCCTTAGATATGTCAAGCGCTACCACACAAGACTCCCCATAGTCTATAATTTCTAAAACTATTTAATTTTTAATAAACGTGATAAATCTGAATACGCGAGTCGCGAGCCACATTAGAACGGTCATGGCGAACTATAGTTCATATTTGGAGCCTATAGCAAATATTCTTCAAACTAAAGTAATAAATTTGGATGAGGTTCATTGTCACATAGAAAAACTTTTAAATATTTTAAAAACCGATAGAAGTGAAAATAATGCAGTCTCTTTTTAAAGGAATTTTTAAAAATCTAAGATTTTTTGTGAAGATTTTTCATTACCACGTACAGTATCCAAAAGAATCCCAGCCTCAGGGACATCAAAAAGTTCTACTGAGGATTGCTTCAAAGTTTCACTATTTATGCCTTACCTTGATTCTCTCATTTCATCTCTGAGTATCAAATTTTCGGAACACAATATAACATCTACCTTTCTTTGCATTTTGCACCCAGTTAGAATAAGAAAATTAACCAAATCAGAATATTTAAAAAAAAATTGAACTCATTATAACTGAATATAACATTGACAACCTAATTGGTGAAGCAGAATCTTGGTTTAATTTCTGGAAGGAATCAGATAGGGAACAAATAGATGAGAAAATGAGTTACAGCACATTACTACAAAATCATTGCACATTTTTCCCAGCAGTTGCACAAGCTATCAAAGTACTTCTCACACTTCCACCAACTACTTGTGCAATTGAAAGGTCGTTTAGTACCTTACGACGTGTTAAAACGTGGCTAAGGTCAACTATTTCCAACAAAAGATTAAATGGGCTATGTTTACTAAGCATTCACGGGGGAAAAGTTTCACGTCAAAAACATCAATTGATAGAAGATATTATAACTGATTTTGGGAAAGAAAAAAGAAATATTAAATTCTTATTTTCAAGCTAAAAAGGAAACACTATTTAATAATATAAGACTTCTTACTAGTTATACTCATTTTGAAATAAAACTTTTCGTAAATTATGAAATATTTATAAATATTGGGCTTATGTGTGGATTATCATTTTTTATAATTTAAATACTATATATATATATATATATATATATATATATATATATATATATATATATATATATATATATATATATATATATATATATATATATTTATATATTTATATATATATATAGAATATGTATGCTATATATATATGTTACTGCCCCCTAAATTTTTGCTCCTAACGGTGAACCAGTTTATATATATATCATATAGTAGAGAAAGATAAACAGATATATATATATAGTATATATATATATATATATATATATAGAGAAGAAAAAGTAGTATATATATAGATATAAAAACATTTGAATACATAGTATATATATATATATATATATATATATATATTTACATTGTTTGAATATTATAAAATTTCAAAATACTGTAATTGAAAATAGGAAATAGAAACCCAGAAGCTAACAAAATATACCTAAGAAATAATATTATTTATTTATTTATTTATTTATATTTAATTTATTTATTTATTATTTAATGCTTATTTGATAACGTGAAGAGGACGAAGCGTCTGACAGATCAATTTTCTTTGTGTCCAAAAATTAAATAATTTACTTCTCTTCCGATTTATTGGACCACTTGCAACAATAAACACTCACACCACAGGCACACATGCACATTAACACAATACACACACATATATATATATATCATAGCATATATTTATTTATGTATGGAGTACATCTATATCCAGAGAGATATATAGTATATATATATATATATATATATTTATTATGTATATGTTATATAATATATATATATATATATATATATATATATATATATATATATATATATAGTATATATATATATATATATGTCTAATGTATATCCCTGTTAGTTCTTATCCAGTTATATACAGGGTGTTTACGAAATAAGGGGACAAATTTGGAGGATATTATCTTTGTACCATTACAAGTGTTTTGTCTTAAATAAAGTTACCTGTAAAGTTCCTCATTTAGTAGGTAAATGAGTTAGGAAGGTGCAAGATGTATGATGTGAATATTGGTGTTTATGTTCCGTAGATGTGGTTATTATTATTATCCTCATAAGGGATAATAGAATATTATTATTATTATTATTATTATTATTATTATTATTATTATTATTATTATTATTATTATTATTATTATTATTATTATTATTATTATTATTATTATTATTATTTTATCATTATTATTATTATTATTATTATTATTATTATTATTATTATTATTATTATTATTATTATTATTATTATTATTATTATTATTATTATTATTATTATTATTATTATTATTATTATTATTATTATTATTATTATTATTATTATTATTTATTATTATTATTATTATTATTATTATTATTATTATTATTATTATTAATATTATTATTAATATTATTATTATTATTATTATTATTATTATTATTATTATTATTATTATTATTATTATTATTATTATTATTATTATTATTATTATTATTATTATTTTTATTATATATTTTATTATTATTAAGTTATTATTATTATAACTCTTTTTTGTTATTATTATTCTGTTCCTATTCGTATTATTACTATTATCATATTAATATTACATCAAATAATTATTGTTATTAAGGCATTAATATTGCTATTAGTAATATTAGGAGTATTATTATGATTCGCATTATTATTTGTATTATTATTGTTATTGCTTGTATCCGTTTCCCGAGTAAATATTGCTCGAATACTATCAACAATATTCCTAGTATTATTCATCCTATCTCTATAATAAGGTGGTACCTATCAAGCAACCTATAGCAGTGTCCAATATTAGAGACAGCAATACCCTGTTCTATAGGTTATTACTTTACGTTGCAGAGTTTCCGTAGCCAACTCGTCACATCTACGGAACATAAACACCAATATTCACATCATACCCCTTGCACCTTTCTAACTCATTTACCTACTAAATGAAGAACTTTACAGGTAACTTTATTTAAGACAAAACGCTTGTAATGGTACAAAGATAATATCCTCCAAATTTGTCCCCTATTTCGTAAACACCCTGTATATATATATATATATATATATATATATATTATATATGCACATATATCTATATATATATATAAATATATATATATATATATATATATATATATATATATATATATATATATATATATATATATATATATATATATATATATATATATATATATATATATATACTACTCGTCAAAAATAACGCACAACTAGATTAAATAAATATTCGCAGGAACGGGAAGGCCCCTAACCCCATGAAACCCCACACCAACACAGACGACAGCATCAGTGTAACTATGTAACCACCCCGCAGAGAATTCGCTGCAGTATTGGGGCCGTCACCGCGATAAATTTAGGAAAACATAAACCACGTAACTAGACCTGGGAGAGGTGGGGGTAGGTTATGTCGGGGGTATAATCGAGCGAGGGATCATTCACGTACGAAGCGACTCCGATAAACATGGAGAGGATAGTGCGTCAACTGTCAAGAGATCAGTGCGTGCAGATAACAACACTCCACGCCGAAGGACACGGGTACCGGGCACTTGGTCGACGGTTCGGTGTAGCGCACACAACGATTGCACGGGTGGTCCAACGGTACCAGGAAACCTTGACACATGATCGCCGGCGAGGACAAGGTAGGCCCAGGGCCACGACACCCGTGGAAGACCGATTTATACGTCTGCGTGCATTACGAGAGCGCCACACAACGGCACGACATCTGCAGATATACAGCTGGCGGAGGTACACGACACCAGGGTGAGTGACAATACAGTGCATCGACGCCTTGCGGAACATAATTACTGGCCCCGGAGGCCTGCCATAGGTCCACCGCACACCACGGCACATCGAAGGACGCGACTGGCATTTGCCCGAGAACATATCCATTGGACGGTCGACGATTGGGCAAAGGTGCTCTTTACGGACGAGTCGAGAGTGTCTCTGTACGCCTCAGACAGGCGTGCTAGAGTATATCGAACCGACGGAGATGTTCGCGCAATGCAATGTGCTGCAGGTGTCGCCGTTTGGAGGTGGGTCGGTTATGGTTTGGGTAGGCATCTCTTTATCGGGGCCTACGGAGTTGCACATCTTCGATGGAGGCACTCCTACAGCCGTAAAGTATATCACAGACATCCTCGAACCATATGTTGTGCCATATGCCCTCTACATTGGTGACTCTTTCATCCTATTGCATAACAATGCAAGACCACACAAGGCCCAATGTGTGAACGACTACCTTAGGATGGTTCAAATTACGGCGTTGGAGTGGCCAGCATATAGTCCGGACCTCAACCCAATCGAACATTTGTGGGATATCCTGAAACGTCGGATCCGACAGCTGCAACCCCTTCCACGGACCCTCCCGGACCTGCGACAGGCAGTGCACGACGTATGGGATCAAATCACTGTCCAGGACATTCGTCCACTCATCGAGAGCATGCCAGGACGGTGTCAGGCAGTCATCCGTGCCAGAGGGGGTCATACACGGTATTGAGACAGACCCAACACCCCCCGCGGCCGTCGCCGTACGTACCAACATTGTGTGTTTGCAGCGCCGAACCTCCGAACCCTACTGCGAGACCCTTTGGCTGCACCTTGGCCTCACACTCTATCAACCTACGGTTCTGGGGAGGAATCCACCATGTTATTGTCATTGTCCAATAAAGTGTCTTCGCGTTCTTCAACATTTTCTATCCACATATACCCTTGTGGTGCGTTATTTTTGACGAGTAATATATATATATATATATATATATATATATATATATATATATATATATATATATATATATATGATATATATATATATATATATATATATATATATATATATATATATATATATATATATATATATATATATATTATTTATTTATTTATTTTTATTTTATTTATTTTATTCTTTTTTTCTTTTTTCCCTTTTGAGCGGGGTAGTGGTACGTACAGACTCCCCCTTTCACCTCACCTCATCTCGCCCTCACCCACCTCCTCCACCCCACTCTATCCCTCGCCAAAACCCTACCCTCTTCCTCCCTCATCCCTCCCTCCTCCAGCATCTCCTTTATTCCATCCATCCACCTCCTTCTTGGTCTCCCCCTTCCTCTCCTTCCTATCCCCTCCGCCTCCCAAACTCTCCTAACCACTCTCTGTTCCTCCATTCTCACCAAATGCCCATACCATCTTAACATTCCTTTCTCCGCTCTTCCCACCAACCCATTCCTCCAATCACATCTCTCCCTCACCACCCTATTCCTAATCCTCTCCCTTCTACTAACCCCACAAACCGCTCTCAACCCCTTCATCTCAAATACTTCCAACTTCTTCCTGGACCTGGCATTCAACCCCCATGTTTCACACCCATACAACACCGCTGGTACACAAATTTTTTCAAACATACTTATCTTAACTTTCTGTGATAAATCCCCCCCTTTCCATACTTCTCTCAGACCACTCAAAGCTCTCATTCCTTCTCCTACTCTATGTTCTATCTCCTCCTTCCTCCCCCCTTACCCAAATCCATCCCTAAATATCTAAACATCTTTACTTCTTCCAAAACTACACCCCCCACTCGGACCTCTAACCCCTCCCCCTCCTCTCTTTCCTCCTCCTCAAACACTAACACTTTACTCTTACCAGGATTTATTTTAAGCCCCTTTTGTCCGCACACTCTCTCAAACTCCCTCACCAAATACCTCAATTCTTCCGCGTTCTTCGCCACTAGGGCAGTATCATCCGCAAACAGTATCATGTTCACTTCCCTTCTATCATTCCCATTTATCAATTCCACCCCCTCCCCTCCCTCACCATTCCTCTACAAACACTCTCCATAAACAAATTAAATAGCCACGGCGACATTACACACCCCTGCCTCAGTCCTCTCGCCACCCTAAACATCTCACTCTCCCCTCCTAACACTCTCACACACATTCTACTATTCCTATAAAAGGCCCTAATACCTTTACCTAGTTTACCCCCCACTCCATTTTCCTCCAACACCCTCCACAATTCACCCCTATTCACTCTATCATATGCTTTCTCTAAATCTAAAAAACACCCATACACTTTCCCTTTCCTCTCTATACTTTTCTCCACAAGCATCTTTAGTGTAAACACTTGGTCCACACACCCTCTTCCCTCCCTAAATCCTCCTTGTTCTTCCCCCATTCTTCCCTCCGTTAACCCTCTCACTCTCTCAATCAGGATTCTACCATACACTTTCCCTACCACACTTAATAGACATATGCCTCTATAATTCCCACATTCCATCCTATCCCCTTTCCCCTTATACAGGGGAACCAAACAGCCATCCTCCCAATCCTGTGGTACCACACCACTCCTCCAACATATATTATATAACCTATACAACCATTCCTCCATCCCTATACCTCCACTCTGTAACATTTCCATTCTCACCCCATCCATACCTGCGGACTTCCCTTTTTTTCCTTTGTTCAAAGCCCTAATAATTTCCTCCATTTGTATTTCCTCCTCCCCCCCCCCCCCCAATTCACCCCCCCTCCCCCCCTCTTGCAAATCCTCCTCCCCCCCCCCACCCCCCTCATTTACTAATCCACTAAAATACTCCCCCACCTTTTCCTCACCCTATCCTCTCCTCCTATCCTCTCCCCATCTCCTCCCTTAATCCTCTCCCCCAACCCCTCCTTCTTCTTCCTTTTTTTATTTACTTCTTTCCAAAACATCTTGCTTCCCGATTCAAAATCTTCCGTCACCTTTCTACACCACTCATCTTTTGCTCTTCTCTTCGCCCTCTCCACCGCCCTCTTTGCTTCCACTCTAACCCTTCTATATTCCTCCCAGCTTTCCTCTCTCCTACTTCCCAACCATTTCACATAAGCCTCCTTTTTCCTTTTCACCACCTCCTTCACCTCCTCACTCCACCATTCACTCCCTTTCCTTCTGCTTACACCCACCCTTTTTACTCCACATGCCCCTCTAGCCTCTTCACATACTGCCTCTTTAAATCTCATCCACTCCCCCTCCACCTCCCCAATTCCCGTCCCTCTCACTTCTCTCCACCTATCCTCCATACCCCTCCTAAACTCCCTCTTACACACTGTCTCCTCCAATTTTTCCACCTTTATCACCTCTACTCTCCTCTTTTCCCCCCTTTCCCTAATCGTCACCTCTCCTCCCACTCTTAACCTAGCTACCACCAAATAATGATCCGATATCCCCCTCCCCGCCCCTCTAAATACATTTACATCTAGTAGTCTGCCTCTATCCTTCCCATTTACACACACATAATCCAGTACCGCCCTCCCCCCCGTTATCTCACTCTTCCATGTATACT
>JABUQX010144441.1:17500-21579 GCA_015478945.1 Trachelipus rathkii
CATATCTCTAACATATCAATTTTAATTTTACATTAACATGGTAATATTTAACAAAAATTTATCATAACCCTGTCTAATTATCATACTGACCAACGAATATATGCTAACGTAATAAAGTTTTTTACATTCACATAATAATATTTAGCAAAAATTCAACATAACCTTACCTAACTATCATAATCCCTAACGAATAATTGCAAACATAAAGTTTTATCCAAACATAACATAAAAATAACAAAGTTTTATCCAAAATATACCATAAAAATAAGTTCTTTGAATAAAATATCATTGTAAAGTGTAATAGTTTACTGATTTTAAAGCAGTAAATCAATAAATCAGGAAATCAAAGAACCTGCCCCTCCACTCCCATCCCAACCCCACCCCCTTCCATGATCTATTGATCTATTGATACAAGTCATATTTCGAATATCATTTTGGATAAACATAACATAAAAATAAGTTCTTTATATACTGCCCAACGAATATATGCTAACGTAAAAAAGTTTTAACATCAATAAAGCTAACATATCATAACCTGAACTAAGAATATAATGTACAACAACAAACCTAACATGCCTTACGCACGAATAAACAGCCAACATTAACAAAGTTCCATACTTAAAAACAATGAAGTAACTAACATAGCATACAAAACGTAACCTATTCAAACTTTTTCAGACGTATCTGTAACATATACTTGTTATTTTTATCTTAAGGGCAAGATCCAATTTTGAGCTGGGGCTGATCCCCATTTTCAGCCCCACCTAAAAATGGACATAAAATTCGGAATTTTCAGCCGATTTTGACTATATAAACACCAAAATGTAGCCTTTTTTGTCCTCTAAAACGTTGTTTTCCGGTGTTTTTCAGAATTTTCAAATTTTCAAAACCCATGTTTTTGACATTCTTCCAATCAACTTCCAGAATTTTTTCCATAATGACTTCAAACTTGAAATATACATAGATAGGTCCATTATCTAAAAAAGTACGGAAGTACTTTTTCGATTTTTTTAGTTTTGTGCTCAGCGTTGTCCAATTTCCAAAACCACTTTTTTTTTGAATTTTGAAATGAAAAATTGCGATAATTTTTTTCCTGTTCAGGGGAAGTGGATGAAATTTTCAGAACTTATGTAGTCGGGGGAGAGGCGCATTTTTTACTTAGATAATTTCTTTGTATATTCATAAGTTTTGGATTTGTTCTTGGAACAAATTTTCAAAAAAAAAATTTGGGGAAATTTTTTAAATTTTCTTTTGGGTATACAAAAAAATTATCTAAGTAAAAAAGGTGTATCTTGCCCAATTATACAAGCCCTGAAAATTTGATGTTGATCGGATAAGTAGAGAAAAAATATCTCAATATTTCCCTTTTTCAAACGTTTAAATTTTTGAAAAAGCGAAAAATGGCGATATTTTTTTCTACTATTCAATCAATATCAAATTTTCAGGGCTTATGTATAGTTGGAGGATATGCATATTTACTTAGATAATATTTTGTATACTCAAAAGAAAATTTTTAAAAGAATTTCCCAAAATTTTTGAAAATTTGTTCCAGAACAAATCCAAAGGCTAATGCATACAAAGAAATTATCTAGTAAAAAATGCGTCTGTCCTCCGACTGCATGGAAGTCCCTGAAAATTTCATCCTGCTGAACAGAAGAAAAAAGAACCATCACCATTTCATTTCAGATTTAAAGTGGGTTCGAAGTATTGGTTAGCGCATATTTAAAACTCAAAATCAGAAAGTACTCGGCTGCTTTTTAGATAATGGACTATCTAACTGCGTATTTCAAGTTCAAAGTCATTATGGAAAAAAAGTCTGGAAATTGATAAATGTCAAAGCATGGATTTTGAGCGAAAATTCTGAAAGAATGACTACAGACACAGAAAAACACCGGAAACAGCGTTTTGGAAACCTTATTTGGTGTTCTGAATCAAAATCGCAATCGAAATTTATATCCATTGATGGGCTGAAAATGAGATCTTATGCACTAGCCCTTAACATGGTAATATTTAAAAAAAAATTTATCATAATTTTCCCTAATTATCATACAGACCAACGAATATATGCTAAGGTAACAAAGTTTTCACATCAATAAAGCTAACATATCATAACCTGAGCTAAGAATATAATGTACAACGACAAACCTAACATACCTCACGTATGAATAATCTGCTAACATTCACAAAGTTCCCTACTTATCAATGGTAAAGTAGCTAACAGGACATACAAAACTCAATGTATCCCCACTTTTCCAACATATCAGCAACAGCTAAAGCAGTATTATCTAACAAAATCCCTTAACAAAGTGACCAATCTATCAAAGATACCAGCATCTTGAACTATGAATTGATACTACCTTCATCAAAGTGTCACTCATATCAAATATAACATCATTTTGAACTATGAATAAACGTAGACATTAGCAAAATTCTCGGGGTAAATCCTAATTACTCAGCAAAAAACTTAACCCTAAGCCACGTTTCTAACATAACATCACCAGTTAACACAGTAATATCTTACGAAACTTATCATTTCTCTAACAAATCGGTGTTAATTTCACATTGTCATAGTAATATTTAACAAAACGTAACAAATTAAACATAGCCTAACATATCTAACACTTACAATGGGCGAAAACCTACAATAGATACTAACATTTGGAACTATGAATAAGTTCTCAATTTATAGTTGAGAAAATGAGTTTATGCTTTAACCATTTACATAAAGTGATGCAATACTTATTATATTTATTAAACAAACTGGTAAATCTGGCAACTGCGTATCATACAGAGGTGATTTGACAGCACTGTATAGACTTGGGAGCTGAGTTATATATAAATCAGTGAGCTACTCGATGGGGTATTCATAATCATAGCAAAAGTCTAGGGCAAACCTAACATTATTCAACAAAAACTTAACCTAGGCTCACGTTTCTAACACATCTTCGTCAGTTAACACAGTAATATCTTACAAAAACTCATCATTTCTCTAACAAATCAGTGTTATTTCCACAACGAATAACTGTAAACATAACAAAGTTTTAACCAAACATAACACAAAAATAAGTTCTTTATATACTAACCATCGAATATATGCTAACGTAACAACGTTTTTGCATTAATAAAGCTAACATAACATAACCTGAACTAAGAATATAATGTACAACAACAAACCTAACACACCATACGTACTAATAAACTACTAACATTAACAAACTTCCGCACTTAACAGCAGTAAAGTACCTAACACATCGTACAAAACGTAACCTATTCACACTTTTTTCAAGCATATCTCTAACATATCAATGTTAATTTTACATTAACATCGTAATATTTAACAAAAGTTTAGCATAAACCTGTCTAATCATCATACAGACAAAGAATATAATGCTAACGTAACAAATGTTTTACATCAACTTCGTAATATTTAACAAAAAATTCATCACAACCTCGTCTAAATATCATAATCCCCAGAATAATTGCAAACATAACAAAGTTTTAACCAAACATACCAAAAATAACAAATTTTATCCTAACATAACATAAAAATAAGTTCTTTGAATAAAATATCACAGTAAACCGTAATAGTTTACTGATTTTTAAAGCAGTAAATCAGTAAATAAGTAAATCAAACCACCCATCCCTGCAGCCCCCTACCCATCCCATCCGCCTGTGATCTATCCTATTGAACTATTGATTCAAGTCATATTTCGAGAGTATCATTTTGGATAAACATAACATAAAAATAAGTTCTTTATATATGTACATTCTGAATATATGGCAACAACCAACAAGAGTTTTTATAACCTCAATAAGGCTAATAACATATCATCTTTTTAAGTGCAACTAAAGATATATGTAGCACAAATGCATACCATGCGTATGAATAATCAGCTAACATCTGAAAATTCCCTACTTATCAAGGTAAAGTAGCTAAGTAAAGTAGCTAATGGGTCATACAATACTCGATATGTTCCCACTTTTCGCGCATATCGGCAACAGGGTAAAACCGTATTATCTAACAAAATCCCTTAACAAAGTGACCAATCTATCAAAGATACTAACATCTTGAACTATGA
>JABUQX010144443.1:0-7500 GCA_015478945.1 Trachelipus rathkii
TTCAAATCTTCTTGCTAGGATAGATTCGAAAATATAAAGAACAGAAGATAGAGAGATTTGGCGATGGTTGGAGGGTTGAGATTTGTTCCTTCTTTTGTACAGGAGCACCTTTCCAGCAAGAAGGAAAGGTCGAAAGTAGAAAGGCAGAGACGGAATAATTTAACAAGGCAGAATGCAAGCTTGAAAACAAGTTTAGAGAACTATAGGAGAATACCATCAGAACCGTAAGCCTTCTTGTGTTAGGCTCAAAGAAAGCAGAAATAACACTTTTGAAGAAATTACAATATTGGCATAAATATGTTGGAGGGAGGTGGAGAAAAAGGAATAACACTGGAATCGTCTAAGATAGAAGCAAGGTTTGAGCAAAGAGAGTTCAACTTTAGATGAAGATAAACGGCAGCTATGCTGACTGAAAATAATAAAAAAGGGCAAGAAGGAAGCAAAGCTAAGAATTAACATTTTTTGAAAAATGTCAGAAGGATATGAGGAAAAGGAACCAGTAAGATTATTGCATTTTCTACTGAGAAAAGAATTTTTTTAGTGTTATGGAGAATATGTTTTTTCACGATTTTGGGATGAAATATAAGTTGCAATGGTTTCTGGAATTTGAAAATGACAGTAATTCCTAAAGGCAGCGTCCATGTGGCTAGTAGCACGAGCACAAGTTGAGTTAAACCAAGGTTATCTAGGTTTAGTTGAAGGTAAAGATCATGAGGTGCACCCCTCCATGCCAGAGATGAGGTTTAGAGGAGAGGTGATGTTCAAGAAAATGAAAATTAGATTTTAAACCGAGAAGGTCGCAGAAATTTATGAAGAAAGGAGACCGTACATCAAAACAGGCCGGCAATTCCGTGACGGCACCAACTCCATCACCGAAGGCCGTCAATGGCCTTTAATGGTGATGATAGGCTTCTCTGACTAATCGCGTGGATTCCATTTTTTACCTTTTTCTTTTTAAGAGATAAGTATTGTCTGTAATTGTATTATACAGTATGTGATAGGGAGAGCTTACTCCAATGTAAGAAGAATGTGGATATGAGCGCAAGGGGAGAACCATTGGGCACTGGAGTGCTATGGGATGTACTCTAAGACTCCATTTATGCCCAATGGTGGGTAATCTCATCGCTTCAGGATTGCTACTTTCTTCTCATTATATATATATATATATATATATATATATATATATATATATATATATATATATATATATATATATATATATAACTACCTATATATATATATATTTGGGTGCGGTGCAGTACGTGGTGTGCAAATTTTGGTGCGGTGCGGTGCGCTGTGGTATTCTGTGCGGTGCGGTGCGGTGCGCGGTTGCAAAAAGAGCCGGTGCGGTGTGGTGCGGTGCGAGGTGTGATACTTTGGTGGTGCAGTGCTGGTGCGCAACCTCCCGGTGCGGAGGCGGTGCAGTGCGCAAAAATCCGGTGCTCGGCCAACACTAATATATATATATTTAGATATATATATATATATATATTCTATATATATATATATATATACATATATATATATATATATATATATATATATATATATATATATATATATATATATATATATATATATATATATATATTTTCTTCGGTAAGAACTTCTATAATTGTATCTCTATATTAGTAATTAAAAATTATAATTATAATATATATTATATTATTATATAATATATTATAATATATTATATAATATATTATATAATCTATTATTGAACTTAGTTAAATTATCACATCGATATTAGTAATAAAATTATCATCAGAAGTCTTTTATGCCTTTCCAATAAACCCGACTTCATGAATTAACGATAGAACAGCACTTATATAATATAAATACAACCTAAATAATAATTCTCGTACTAGTTGTATTAATTCGCTAAACAAAGTTTTTTTTTTTTTTTTTTTTTAGAATGCATAAAATCAATGTGCGAAGTACATTTTTCTTTCTTTTTTTTTTCTCTTTATACAAATATTCTATTATGAATTTTAGTACCAGGATGGGTAAAAAATGACAGTTTTATTTCCTTGCTTTACTTCATAATTAAGATTATTAAAATTTATTGTTTTAACTTAAATTTAGTAACCAAAATTTCAATTATATTGGTCGAAGCTGGCATGATAGTCAGCGCCACACACACACACACACCACACACATACACACACATTTTACACATACATACACATACACACACACACACACACACATAAACACAAACACACCTCGTACAGAGAAACAAAATATATATATATATATATATATATATATATATATATATATATATATATATATATATATATATATATATATAAATAATTTTATATATATATATACTTCTTATATATGCTATATATATGTAAAGCCTATATGAACAAAAGTTCCTTAACGGCCACACGAAAAGGGAGGTCGGATCAAAAAAATTCACAGGTAGCTTCTATGATACATAAATAGATGTTCTAGGGCCGAAATGAATTTTTTCCGATGTTCTAGGTTAGGTGAGGTTGGGTTAGGTTAGGTTAAGCTGTGTCGTTAGGTTAGGTTAGGTTGGGTTTAGGTTGGGTTGGGTTGGGTTGGGTTAAGTTAGGGTTAGTTGGTTAGGTTGGGTTGGGTTAGGTTGGGTTGGGTTAAGTTGGGTTAGTTTAGGTTAGGGTTGGAGTTAGGTTGGGTTGGATTTGGTTAGGTTGGTCAGGTCCAGATCAGGTCATCTTCATTTCACTAAAACACATGTATTTATGTCATTGATGCTATCTGTGAATTTTTTTGATCCGACCCGTTCCAGTGGACGTTAAGTAATCTTTACCATATATGTATATATATATATATATAATATATATATATATATATATATATATATATATAACCATATATATATATATATATATATATATATATATATATATATATATATATATATATATAATGACAATAATGTGTGTGTGTGTGTGTGTGTGTGTGTGTGTGTGTGTATATTGTATGCGTGCGCGTGCGCGCGCTCTAAGCTTGCAGAAAAATGCCTTGGTAAATTGTTACTTCTCCGTCTGTCAACCTTTACGTTTCTTCCTGCTTGAGGCTCGGACTCTTTCAAGCTTCTCGCCGAAAAGTTTGGAACCCTTCCAACCCTCTTGGTTCATATCGTTCTAACCTTTGTTCTCTGAAGTTTACGAAAATGAATGGGCATTGGGAAATTTATAAACATCTCAATTCTATTTTCATTTCTATTTGTTGGCTTTTTTTCCGTAATGAAGGCCCAACTGGCGATCTTCCGTCATTCTCTCTGGTCTTTCGCCCTCTGATGGTCGGCATTTTCGTGAATCATTTGCTGTCGCTAGACACATACGAAAACTTTGATAGAATCTGTGACATAGCTTTGTTTAATATTTATAATTTTACTAAGCTTCTCTATGATTTAATTTTCGGTCGTTCTATAATAGGTGTCCTAGAACAGTGGTCTCCAAAGTAGGATGACGCGTACTCCTTCAAAGGGCACATAAGAAATGCAGGGGGTACGCCAAAGAAATAGGCTCACGATCGCTTACGAGCGTATGATCGTGTATCACATGAGTGCGAGGTTCTCTCATGAGTCGTTGTGTCTTATATATTATGTGTATATTATATTATATAATGTTATATTGTACAGTTATATCATATTATAGGCCTATAGGGGTACAACTTATAATTATTTTCTCCTTAGGAGTAGGGGATTAAAACAGTTTCGAAAATAGGTGTCCTTGAAGGCCAATGTTTATCTTTAAATCTATTAATGCTAGCAATTATAAGGGTTCTATATCGAATCTCGTTTTTAGTTTTCATTATTAATGACCCTACTTTCACTTCATTGCTTATCCACTCATATGATGACAATTCTACCTTACATTATTCTTTCCAATTTGGGAGACGTCCCTCCCTACAATAAAAAATTAGTCGATAATAATATGAGCCATGCATTAGAGCAACTGAACTATGATCTTTCTCATTTCATAATTTATTAGAGAAAATATAATTGTTTTCAGTACCTAAAAACTCTGTTCCTTCATTATTCTACTTGACATAAAACTTAAAAACAATTTAATAATTTCAACATCAAATAACTCAAGCCCGTTTCACTACTTAATTTTCTGTTTTTTTTTCTCGGGGATTTTCTTGGTAAGTTCATATTATGTCTCTTACGAAATAAATTTTTAAGAGGTTAGATGTTCAAATTCACCTTCATACTTTATTTACTTTTGTTTACTGTTTAAAGTGTTATCGTTCACCCATCTATGGAGTATACCTCAAACATCTAAAGCCGTTTCACTTGTACAATCTTCTTCAAAGGGGTGGAATATGGGCCCTTTCGGCCTATCAATTCTCCTACTCTCACGAACTCTCTCCAATCTTTTTCAGCCTGTCAAATGTTGCATCCATCTTATTATATTACCACTGTTAAAATAGACACCGCTTTTTAATATTCTCTCGAGTCCCACACCACCTCCTTTGAGGAAAGCACGTGTGAAACGTTCATACTTTCTCTTTTCAGTTCTCTGACTCCAGACGTAACTGCTTTGCAATTACTATCATGCATTTCACTGGCAAAGTCTGGATCATTTTTCCATCTTTTATTTTTCCCATATTCATTGATTGATTTGTACACTTTTAAATGCCGTGCATTGTGACATTTCGACATTTAATTTGACCTGATCTTTATTTTCATCCGCATCTCTGAATCAGTTAACTAGGAAACCTATGCACACCATACTGATCACCTTAATCAAATCTTGAACAACCTTGAAATATGTTTCATAACTATTCTCTTCAACTATAAGCAAGTCTTCACCGCACCTATTGGTTAATCTGAACACAATCTTATAGCTCTTAATCTTCTTGTTTTTTCTCTATCAATATCATCCAATCATAAGCATAACTTCTGCGGATTTAGTCGAGTTACTTGGGGTCTCTGAGTAGTTTCTACTCTAATCATCCCTGGAATGTCAGCTTTCATTGAGGCCTATTCAGTGCATGCCGAATATACCAGTGATGCTGCGTTTAGGTAATTCAAAACTCTCATCCCCTTTATGAATCTTCTTAATTTTTGTTTAGTCCAGAATCATTGTTTGGAGATCATTTGACAAACTAAGCGTCACCTCAATAAACCAAAGTTTACTTACCTCCTTAATGTAACAGTTTCTAAGACAAAATATATCGAAACAACGTTATTCGGTGGTATTATATTTTATTTGTTTTTATGTTTGAAAAATCGGTAAGGTTATGATATAGCTTTGCTAAGTAGGCAAATTTACTGTGTATACGTAACATAACATCATAACCTAAACTTAACGGGTCCTAAACCGAATTTAAACTTTAAAAAAAAATTGGTTGAGTGATATATTTATATATGAGAGAGATTTGGCAGAGCATTTTTAGTCATGTTGCATGAGGACGAATGCTATTTGAAAAAAGCGATTATCGAAAAAAAAATTGATTTGTCACCTAACTACTCTAATCTCAACTATTACCTTAATTCCTTTCAATTCAAAATTTGAAATTGTACTCACCTCATTTATTTGCGTTAGGTCTAAGCTTATGCGGATTTTTTTTAATATCTTTTTTTTTTTATCTTTTTATTTTATTTATTTTTTATTCACTCCATGAATAGGCTTTGTCCATGGATGGTGGTTTCATCTTAAAAACATCTAACCAATAGACCATCCACGTTCCCTAAAGAACGCTTCAAGAATAGTTTTTATATAATTTGAACTGAATGAGTCAAAGGAGATTTTACTCTCCATCAGCGGGATTCGAAATTGGACTCCACGTCGCTGAGTTAACAGTAACCGGTCGCTCTAACCACTAGACCATCACCGTTCCCAAAAAAGAACGTTTTAAGAATAGTTTTTAAAGCTCCCGGTTTCTCATCCATATTTGCTAAGTGCTCAAAAGGCCAGCCTCATATTATTATTATTATTTACAGGTCTGAACAATAAAAATAATTTTTTATTTCTTTATCATTTTTTTCAGTTAAGTGATTTTATATAGAATACATTACATACACCTAATTCAAAAATCCCTCTATAAGGAAAAATAGACAAAACATTATTATTATTATTATTATTATTATTATTATGTGTGTGTGTGTGTATTATTATTATTATTATTATTATTATTATTATTATTATTATTATTATTATTATTATTATTATTATTATTATTATTATTTTTATTATTATTATTATTATCATTATTATTATTATTATTATTATTATTATTATTATTATTATTGTGAAATGTTTATCATCATTAATTGTTAGTTTAGTTTAAGTGGTTTATTATTATTAATATTATTATTATTATTATTATTATTATTATTATTATTATTATTATTATTATTATTATTATTATTATTATTATTATTATTATTATTATTATTATTATTATTATTATTTTATTATTATTATTGTGTAGGTGTGTGTGTGTGTGTGTGTGTGTGTGTGTGTGTGTGTGTGTTGGTGTGTGCATTATTGTGATTATTATTATTGTGTTTGGGCTCATTGGACGAAAACGTCCCCTTAGTAGCCCTTTTCTTGTCTATATATTCTATGTATTAATATTATTATGTAAGCATAACTATGTAATTCATAGAGAGAATAAAGTATTTTTGATTTAATTATTATTATTATTATTGTGTGTGTGTGTGTATTATTATTATTATTATTGTGTGTGTGTGTGTGTGTGTGTATTATTATTATCATTATTATTATTTTTATTATTGTGTGTGTGTGTGTGTGTGTGTGTGTGTGTAGTATTATTATTATTATTGTGTGTGTGTGTATTATTATTATATTAAACATTATCAAATTATTGCTTATTATTATTATTATTATTATTATTATTATTATTATTATTATTTTTAGTTATTATTATTATTATTATTATTATTATTATTATTATTATTATTATTATTATTATTATTATTATTATTATTATTGTGTGTGTGTGTGTATTATTTTTATTATTATTATTATTATTATTATTGTGTATTATTATTATTATTATTATTAATTATTATTATTATTATTATTATTATTATTATTATTATTATTATTATTATTATTATTATTATTATTATTATTATTATTATTATTATTATTAATAATGTGTGTGAGTGTATGTGTGTCTATTTTTGTGTGTCTGTGTCTGTATTATTATTATTATTATTATTATTATTGTATTATTATTATTATTATTATTCTATTATTATTATTATTATTATTCAAACAATTCAGCAATTTGCGAAAATGTAATTGCTATAATATGATTTGAATGAACTTGTACTTGGACTGGATACGAACTCTGCATAAGTTTTAAGATCGGAATGAATTTTTAATTGAACTCAGGACTTAAAAAGGCACCGAGACTTGATACATTATTAATACATCATCTCACACAGGCATTGTCCTATTTTTTTTTTGGGGAAGGGCTCTAGGTAATTTGCTGCCTAGGATTCGGGTGAGGGATCAATAT
>JABUQX010144443.1:17500-29042 GCA_015478945.1 Trachelipus rathkii
AATACGATTTTTGTATTCAGCATTACAAAATACATAAGAAACATGTATCGGATCATATACAACAGGAAAAAATGTAAATATTTTTGACCTGTGTAATTAATTAATATGAGGTTGTTGCTAGAGAGAGAGAGAGAGAGAGAGAGAGAGAGAGAGAGAGAGAGAGAGAGAGAGAGAGAGAGAGAGAGAGAGAGAGAGAGAGAGAGAGAGAGAGAGAGAGAGAGAGAGAGAGAGAGAGAGAGAGAGAGAGAGAGAGAGAGAGAGAGAGAGAGAGAGAGAGAGAGAGAGAGAGAGAGAGAGAGAGAGAGAGAGAGAGAGAGAGAGAGAGAGAAAGAGAGAGAGAGAGAGAGAGAGAGAGAGAGAGAGAGAGAGAGAGAGAGAGAGAGAGAGAGAATTAAGCAAACAAACATGAGAATCTAAAAAGAAAATGAGAAACAAAATGAGAATCTAAAAAGATATAAATTTATTTAAAATCTTCGAATGAAATTGCTTCTGAAATGATAAATCCGAATCTGTTGAAATCAGCAATTTATCTAAAAATTTTGAGAGATGATATATGTCTCATTTGTACCATATCTTAAATGTAAAATATATAAGATGTACAGTAGATGAATTAGAAAATTAGCAGCCTTATTTAAAGCGATATTTTAGCTTTAGTAAAGGTAAGGCAGTTAGGATATTGTATGTAGAAACAAGAGAAGGAAAAGAGAAGCTGTAAGAAGAGGATTCATAAAGCTAATTTGTACAAACTTTTTTTATTATTTTGTTGTTGCTAATTGTATAGGACTCCTTAGAAAGATTTTGAAATTAATTTTTAAGTAAGTAAAGATGTATTTAGTAACTTTAATACTTAATGAGCTAGCTGTTTAAATAAATTAAAACGTCACATCTTTTTATCATTCATGGGGTGGGACACATACTTTTCCGACTTACAAGTAATTAATAAAATATACTTTTATCCTTCGTACAAATTCTGCTTTTGTATCAGAATCAGGATAATAACTTTTGTTTTGGATGTGGCGAGGTAAAATTATTATTAGGAAAGCGTCAAATAATCCTTCATTTTGACCGTCATATTGATGATCATGATATAATTTGGACCTCTCATGTTTGTTGTAACAATTTTGCAGCGAATCTTTGCTAATGGATAAAGAAGAAACAAAAATATATGCCTTTTTCAATCTCGATGACTTGGAAATGACCAACATACTATCTCTGAAATTTGCTTTGTTGGACTACTCACATTGGAAAAGGAATTGAAAAGGAAACAACTGATTGTGAAGTATTTAAATATTCCATCAGACCGCAACTAGTTCCCAATGAAGAATTGAGACCTATTCTCGATGCTGAGGAATCATTTTCCATTGACTCAGAGAAGGAATTTGATATTGAGGATACTAAATATCAGTCTCATCTTAAGATCTTGAGTACCTTTAATCCTCATCAAAATTACTCCTTATAAGAGAAGAACTGACTGAACTTGTTATAGCAATAGATTTTCCTAATGTCAAAAAAAAACAAAAAAAAACATAACCCAAACTTTCTGGCAGGTTTTACAAATATCCTTATGTTTCAGGGTCTTGTTTCTTTCTATTTGTTCAAGTAATTAGTTTCTTGCGATAATGATGAATGTCTGACATCAGTCATAACTCAGAAAGAATGGAGTTTATTATTGACTCAGCAAAAATGAGTTTGAAAGTTATTAAATTACCTAATGACAATATGATGACGTTAATTTCAGTACATCATGATTTTTATTTGAAAGAAACATACAAGATTATGGAGCCTTTAAAAATATATCAATTGCAACATCATGAATGTTAGATTTGTTGATGTTTAAAGGCTATTGCTCACCTGCTCTCTTCCTTGTTCATTTGTGAATTTGACAATTATGCAAAAAAAAATTAACAGCATCAAGAAAATATCGTTTTATTGTCAAAATTACTGAGTCAAGTAGGAAAAATGTTCATTTTCCGATTGTGGAATAATAATAAAAAAGATTTTTTCATCGACCCATTATCATGGTCTGATGAAACATATTGAATGGGTATAAGGAGACTTGTAACTTTCCATTCCATAGTCTCTATAGAAAGTTTAAACATTATCTCTAAGGAAAATTTAAACATTTAAAGGAAGAGTCTTTGCAAGTCCTCAAATTTGTGATTTTCTCCAAGAAAAATATTACTATTTATTGCATTACGAAAAAAAAATCAGCAAGAACTGTCCACCTGAGCGAGGTATTTTCTTTAAAAAAAAAAAATAAAAGAAACAAAAAAACAAGGTTTTTGACAATTAGAAACAGGTAGAAAGCCTTTTTAATGGTATATAAGAACTTTGACATAAATGTCTTAACCCTGCTCAGGTACCCGAGGGTACAAATTACCAACGCCTAGAGCAATTTTTTAGTTTTTTCTTTCTAAAATTATTACGTCATGAGATATGGGGATGAAATTGGAGAATTGGGGGAGTTAGGGGGTAATAGATATTTCTGTCACATAAAATCCACCTTACCTGCACTGTGGGCTCCGTGGTGAGAAGTTTGTGGTAGAATTTACCAACGTGTTCCGTTTATGCTTTTATTTGTGGTATATATGACCAACGTGTACCGGTTATGCTTTTTCTCTGTGGTATATATTACCGACGGATACCCTTTATGTCTGTTTAGTGTAGTGCAGTTTATAGTGTTGGCCGAAGCACCGGGTGCGGTGCGGTGCGTGGTGCTCTTATTTTGATGACGTACGGTGCGGTATGGTACGGTACGGTGCGGTGCAGTACATAATTTCAGTGACCCAGTGAGGTGCGCATCGAAACATAGAGGTGCGGTGCTGTGCGGTGGCAAAAATAATTTTTGAGGTGCGGTGCGTGGTGTGCTTATTCTAGTGCGGTGCGGCGTGACAAAAATAATTTTTGAGGTGCGGTGCGTGGTGAGCTTACTCTAGTGCGGTGCGATGCGTGGTCAGCATACTCTAATGCGGTGCGGTGCCCAAAATTCCGGTGCATATATATATATATATATATATATATATATATATATATATATATATATATATATATATATATATATATATATATATATATATTATATATATATATATATATATATATATATATATATATATATATATATATATATATATATATATATATATATATATATATATATATATATATATATATATTTTATATATATATATATTATATATTTATATAGTTATAAATTATATATAATTATATATATATATATATATATATATATATATATATATATATATATATATATATATATATATATATATATATATATGTCTAATTCATATTTGGAAGGGAATTCTCTTTTTGAATCCTCAGACAGTGAAAGTGAGGATGACGTGGAATATGACTCCGTAGAGAGTGATGGATTTGTTAGTAAAATAGCGGAATGTTTTGAAATATGAATATGAACAAAAGGAAAAAAAAGTTAGTTCTTGCTCCAAGAAAAATTAGAAATATGGTTGAGATTGATGACGATAAAGATTGTGCAAGTACCTCGTCACTTCATAGGTTGCTTGATCCTGCAATCCCTTCAAATGAAAATGTGTCGACTGCCTTATCAGAAACACCTAAATCGGAAAATCTGAAAACTAATTCATCTGTAACTCCACCTTGTGTCCCCTCTTCAACTTCAAGTTTGTCAACTACGACATTAGCAACACAACCTTGTCTATCTACTTCATCAACACTACAGTGTTCTACCTCTAATAGTGCACATATACTCACCATCCCATAAACACCACCATGTGCTCCCCCGACATCATGTTTCCACCGAGGAAATTTTTAGTAGTGATATTGGGGCACCTTTTTTCAGGGCAGCAATGGGAGAGAGATGTTTCAATTTTTTGCTTAGAAATCTCCGATTTGATGATAGCTCCACGAGAACTGTACGTGTCCTCGTAGATAAATTCTTTCCAGTCAATCTTTTTGGGAAAACTTTATAACCAACTGCACCTCACACTATGTGCCTGGTGAAAATATAACTTTAGATGAACATCTATTGGCCTCAGGGGAAGGTGTCTCTTTAGGATGTACATTGCCAATTAGCCTGCGAAATATGGCATAAAGCTGATAATGGTATGTGACTCCCAATCTTCCTATATGTTGAATGCAATGCCTTATTTAGGCAAGCACACAAAACCACCAAGTGGGGTTTCTTTAGGCGAGTTTGTAGCTGAAGAACTTATTTCTCTATACACCAATTCAGGAAGAAATGTGACAGGTGATAATTGGTTCACCTCAGATACACGAGAGAGAAAGAGAAAATAAATATATATATATATATATATATATATATATATATATATATATATATATATATATATATATATATATATATATATATATATATATATATATATATATATATATATATATATATATATACCTCAAATGTACATATTTTGCATATGTAGATAGAAATATTCCATTTTTTTATAAAAAAAATTAGGGCTCACTTTCATTTCATTTCTTGAAGCCAATAGAGTCTTAAATGGCGATGTGGATGAAAATATCGATGATTCTACACATTTTTTGTTTATTTGCATAAAAATTTTAATAAAAATAGAGTTTGATGTTTTTTTTATATTATATTCAAAATATATGGTGTTTTTTTGGGGGTTTCTTTAAAAAAAGTAACATTGTGTTTTTATAAAAGGTTTTAAAAAAATTTTTTTTTGCACGAAAGTTTGTCTCAGTCATCCCTTTAAAGATGTATGCATCAAATATAATCAAACAATAACCTAGTTTATCAAAATAATGGTTTAAATAAGGTTAAGTAAGCCGTGAAAAATTTGACCAACGTGTACCAACTATGTGGATTTTCGAAGAGGTGTGTACCGAGCAGGGTTAAAAATAATTTCTCAGACTGCCATCACGATTTGCAGCTATCTAATTGTAAAATACCTGAGGCGAGTACGAAGAAAGATTTATCAAGAAATTTAAAAGTAAAATTGATATCAAAATTCATGGATCATTCTATGGTTGTGATTTTTGTGAAATTAAAGAAGCTCCATTTACAGAGTATGAAAAATAAGCACCAAAAATTTATAAAAGGTAATAAAAATATATAATTAATAAATGATGCTATTACTATGATCTTTTTTACGTTATTACTACCCTATTTTCAATTACTATATTCCTACTCTATTTATTTTATATTCTACAGGTACCATTTATGTAGTATAGTACATAAAAACAGGAATGCCGAGCAAAACCCAAGAAAAAGAATTGGGTAGAGCTGATGTGGAGCTGAGCCGAGCCGAGCCAGAGCCGGAGTCGGAGCCGGAGCCGGAGCCGGAGCCGGAGCCGAGCCGGAGCCGGAGCCGGGACGGGGCCGACAAAATAATATATTTTTGCTAAAATATATTTTTCTATACTTTTAATTGTCAGTGAAAACAGTTAACTGGAATAAGTTTAAAATTTTGGAGTCGGAGTCAGCGATAGAATTGACTGGAATCGGAGTCGCTAAGCCGTATAAAAGAATGGAAAAGAAATTAAAACAAAATAGTTTTATATAGCGTAGGATTCAAGCTGGCCAACGCACCTGCAGGATGTGGGAACAATGGTGTTCTCATTTTGGCAAGGTTCACCATGCGGTACAGTATACAATTCTAATGTCCCTGTCACGTGGTCGCGGATTTAAAAATATAAGGTGTGGTGTGGTGGTGTGGTGTGGTGTGGTGTGGTGGTGTGGTGTGGTGTGGTGGTGTGGTGTGGTGTGGGGTGTGGTGTGGTGGTGTTGTAGTGCGGTGCGGAGTGGTGTAGTGTAGTGGCATTGAAATGTGAGATGTGGTGTGGTGTGGTGTGGTGTGGGTGTGGTGTGGGTGTGGTGTGGTGTGGTGTGGTGTGGTGTTGTGGTGTGGTGTGGTGTGGTGTGGTGTGGTGGTGTGGTGGTGGTGTGGTGGTGTTGTGGTGTGGTATAGTGGTGTGGTGTGGTGTGGTGTGGTGTGGTGTGGTAAGTGATATATTCTATCTGTTGCTGTGCCGCGCGGTGCTCGACACGTAGTACAAAATCGAAAAATTTAAGGTTTTCAAAGTCGAAATGAAATTGTCAATTTTTATTAAAATATTTGATTTCAAAAGTCCAATAAAATGAATGAGTCTATTTCCTTATCAAAGCAGAAGGGCTTTTAATAATAATAATAATAATAATAATAATAATAATAATAATAATAATAATAATAATAATAATAATAATAATAATAATAATAATAATAATAATAATAATAATAATAATAATAATAATAATAATAATAATAATAATAATAATAATAATAATAATAATAATAATAATAATAATAATAAAGAGTGAGGAAATCTTCCAACTTATATTAAGATATTGATATAAAAGGAAGCAAAATGTTGCACTTTAACAACTGCCTGTCTGCTTTCCAAGTAAAAAATTAAAAAACTTTTTCAGAAAGAAAGGTCAAAACACGCTCGGAGACAGACGCACTTACGTACACGCACACACACACACACCTACACACACACACACACACACACACACACACATATATATATATATATATAGTTATATATATATATATATATATATATATATATATATATATATATATATATATATATATATATTATTATATATATATATATATATATATATATATATATATATATATATATATATATATATATATATATATATATATATTTATATATATATATATATATATATATATATATATATATATATATATATATATATATATATATATATATATATATATATATATATATATATATATATATATATATATATAAATATATATATATATATATAAATCCAGAAGGGTAGCTTGCTTGAAACATCAGCCTGGGTCAAATGGCATTCCGCTGGGGTATTCCTGGGTTACAAGAGCATCTTACCAAAGTCAAGCAACGTCGACATGGGCACAACAACTATTGTGACGAAATTTGCAATGATGATTGCTTAACCTAGTTGATTGCTCCTTTAACCCAGAGCACTCCAGCGGAAGGTTATGTAGCCCCGAAAGGTTCTCCAAGCACCCTTCTAAGGATTTAAGTAAGTACTGAGTTTCTCACAGTGATATCGAAGCAGGAGACTTTAAAACTGTTCCGAGAAGCCCTCTTTGTAAGGAGTATTGAAGCAAAGGGAAAATTTGATTTGGTCGCTGTGACTGAAACAAAGGTGAAAGGAAACGGTGAAAATGAGTGGTGTGGTGTGAAATGTGTATGTGCTGGTGTGGAAAGGAATGAGAAGTGGAGAGAATGATTTGCAATTCTGATTTTTGTGTGTGAGTTCTAGAATTCTTATAGTTAAATTTAAGTTTGAAAAGGTCAAGGCATATGTGGTTTAGACATATGGTCCGTCTAAGGGTAATATTGAAGAGAGTGCGATTTTCTGGGATAATCTGAATGATATTTTGGATGGGGTGAGTAGGAGCTTCAGATTGATTGTGTTGGGTGACCTAAATGGTTGGATAGGTGATCAAAAAAAGGGATGGTATAACAGGTGGCTTTGGGTGTCGGGAGAAAATGAGAATGGTAGGAAGGTGATTGATTTCTGTGAGGAGAGAGATATGTGTGTAAGTAATACCTTCTCTAAACACAAGAGAATTCATAAGTATACTAGAGTAGGTGTAGCTAGAGATTGTATCGAAGTGAAAAGAATGATTGACTTTGTGTTGGTGAAGAAGGAAATGTTGAAACATGTATTGGAAGTTAAATCAGTGAGGGAGTTAGGAATGGGATTATCGGATCATTATGTTGTTTTATATAAAATTAAGTTAGTGGGGGCTTTGGATGGAGAGGAAGGTGATAAGCATGTAAACAGCATCAGGTGACGTTAGTTTAAATGTACCTAGATAAGATAAGAAAATTTAGCAGTTAACGGACCGGAGAGAGAGAGAGAGAGAGAGAGAGAGGAGAGAGAGAGAGAGAGAGAGAGAGAGAGAGAGAGAGAGAGAGAGAGAGAGAGAGAGAGAGAGAGAGAGAGAGATATTGCTCCAATTAATAAGGTAAATGAATCAAGATAGCATGCTAAGCGACGTTATGTTTGGTTACGCCAAATTAGGTAATGTATTACGAAAGATAGGCTGTATAGTTAGACTTTGGCCGTATAATTAATAAGGTTTTTGTGCTAAGTTTCATATTTTGAGCATCATTTGGTGGTTGCCATAGTGATAATATATGTATTTATAAAATATTAGCTGCACTTCCCATTAAAATTTTACTTTAAGGATGAAATTCCGTTTTGGGATCTGGGATCCCCAATTCATTTGAATCTTCTGCTTGTATCCTTTGAATCATCTTTCGTCATTGTTCCTTCACTTTCTTCTATTTTGCACTCTTTGCTTTTGTCTACAATTTTTGTCTGAGACTCCCTCCTGGGGGCTCATAGACAATCATAAAAGTTCTGGAACACTCAAAATCGGGTTTTACATCTTGAAAACAGAGGGGGAAAGTCATCTACTTGACCCATTATATGTATATTTCAAGATTAACCTAGCTCCAGCTCCCTCTTAAACTCTAAGTAAAACTTGGTGGGGTTCAGCACCCCTACATGGCGTAACGGAGTGAAACCACGGCTTAGTCATGGGGCACTACCAGCTCATGGAGTTGCATGTTTGGTGGGGATACGATGTCTCAGTCCAGTAAATTGAGGAGGAAATAAAAAAAGGCGTGTGATGTCATAGAAATATTCCGTCTGATTGTTTAGCCTGGCCTTTGTGTTTATTACTTCAGCCCCTTTGAAATGCACAATAATAAGCCTTCCAAGAGCACGTAGAAAGGCTATTCAAATGTCGATTTGAAGGTAAAAGACTCGATAAATCGATTGAAATCATCAGAAATGTTCTAGCTATCATTTAAAACATAGGAACTAAAAACCGCTCTTTTGGGGGTTAAACCTACTAAATTCAGGTTAAAAACTCATTAAATGGTCATCCTGACTCACAAAAACTGTCTCACCGACCTTAGAAACCAATATTGGCACATGAATAAACTAGTGATAGGCCTCCAAATCAAATGCCGACATTACTGAATTTCCTACAGTTCAGAAGCTTAAGAGCCTCCGAAAACGGCCTGGATAAGAGTAAGGTTATGTTGTGAGTGAGGAGAGTCACGGCATTGGGACATTATGTTAGATGGTGAGCGACTGGTGGAGGTATCTGAGCTTAAATATTTAGAATACATGTTAGATGAAAAGAGAACGGATGATGCAGAGTGTAGTAGGAAAGTTGTGAATGGTAGGAAGGTGGCTGGTGCAATTAAATCGTTGGTGGATGTAAAGGGACTAAATCTTGAGTGTATTATGGTTTTGCATGAGAGTATGCTGTAAACCTATTTTAATGCACAGTAGTATAACTTTGGTATTGATTAAGGGGTATAGATGTAAGGTTTAATGTGTTCAGATGGACAATCTTAGGGGAATGCTAGGTGAGAGAAGAATTGATAAAATGAGGAATGACAGCATTAAGGAGTTCTGTGATGTGAATACAGGCGTAAATGAGAGATAAACGAGAGTACATTGAGATAGAAAGATAGATGATAGTCGGTTGGTTAAGTGAATGTATAGTGGTGAGTGTGCTGGGAATCGACTGGCTGGGAGACCGAAGAAAAATGGATTGAGTCTGTAAAGGAATGTGTGAAGGAAAGTAATGTGAGTTTGGCAGAGGCGAGAACAAAAGGTGCATGTTAGGAAGAAATGGCGTGGTTTTATGAGGAGGTATTGTTGTGGGTTGCTCGGTTCAAAAGATGACCCCTACATTTTCGAGTTACAATAGTGAGAGTTTGTCGCATTCCCATGAAGCCCGACGGTGGAGTTTTTTTCTGACTGAGACTAGTTCTCACTTATGGGTTTGGAAGGGACGGTAAGGGGGGGTGGTTTCTGTTCGTCATACTTCATGTTCTTCTATTACTTTTTTGTTTTGGGTGTATGCTACCTACATTACCCTCAACCAGGGGAAAGGGGGTAGTTGATTATATATATATATATATATATTTATATATATGTATATATATATATATATATATATATATATATATGTATGTTTTTTTTTATATATATATATATATATATATATATATATATATATATATATATATATTCCTTTTATTGTCAGATTTCTAAAAGTTTTCAGGAATGAAAATAAAAAACGTCCAGTTATTCATCTTGAAGTTTTAAAATAAAGATCAAAATATAGAAAGATCCACACTTGCTCCAACATATATATATATATATATATATATATATATATATATATATATATATATATATATATATATATATATATATATATATATATATATATATATATATATATATATATATATATATATATATATATATGCGTTTGTGTTTGTGATTGTGTTAATTTATTTGTGGTTGTGTATGTGTTTGTGCGAGGTAAGTAGGTCACAACTCCCCCTTTTTTTAAAAGTAATTTTCCCCATTATTTTATATAATATAAGTTTTATACTTTTATAAGCGAAAACTCTATTAAACTCTACACACATGAGAAAGTCTGCAATGAACTGAGTTTAATTAATGCTCTTTTAAAACTAAAAATGTTAGCCTATAAAAACTGCTATTATTTAAGAAAACTATTTCATGTATATTATTATCTGCTGCTATTAGGTAATTAGATTCTTTTAGGTCTTTCAGGCGGTGCACCCTCCCTGGAGGTACCAATTAAAACCTTTTCTGCGCAAACCTGTTGGACAAAGGAACAACTCCGCCATTGCAATTTATTTATTTAAATGTAGACGGTAAAAAGAAGAAGAAAATGAGGTTAATAATAAAAGTTAATAATTAAATTTTATACATTTATAAATTTTATATTATATAATAAACATTTTTTAATATTCTTAAAACTTCTTACAGCAGAGGCAATTTACATTTTTCACATTTTTCTTTCTATAGAAGAAGAATTTAATTCATTTATCACTGTAATATTTAATTACAATGCATAAACTTTATTTGACAAAATATCAGTCATTAGTTTCGCATACTGAAAACTAGACTATATTAATAAATAAAATTGGTTTTACCCTTATATATTTTTGCGAATATTAAAGTTTCCATCTCTTTTTAATTACCATTTAAGGTCTGTAATTCATCAGACCTAATATCATACTGTTTATTTATAATCATAATAAATTATGAACATTGAATATATATATATATATATATATATATATATATATATATATATATATATATATATATATATATATATATATATATATATATATATATATATACATATATATATATATATATATATATATATATAAAATTTTATATATATATATATAAATAAAAATATAAATATAAAATATATATATATATATATATATATATATATATATATATATATATATATATATATATATATATATATATATATATATATATATATGTATATATATATATATATATATATATATATATATATATGAAGCGCTTGTGCTTCGGTATGATATTGATGGATATTCTGATGATAATTCAATGCATAGATGTAATAAAGCC
>JABUQX010144444.1:5000-12500 GCA_015478945.1 Trachelipus rathkii
TATATATATATATATATATATATATATATATATATATATATATATATATATATATATATATATATATATATATATATATATATATATATATATATATATATATATATATATATATATATATTTATATATATATATATAGGTCAGACTCTAGAATATCGCCTCAAAGAAAACAACAGTTACCGGGAAAAGCACTTGCCTTTAACTTTAGGTTTTATCTGGAAAAATGTAAAAAAAAAAAAAAAAAAAAAAAATTATATCTCAAAAACTACAATATATACAGGGAAAAGGAACCATTTTGGAATCTCAATAAAATTTTGGATAGGAAAATGTAAAAAAAAAATAATTATTGTTTAATAATTATAGTAATATAATTAGAAGACTATTTTGAGACCTTTTATTGGTTACTCGTAAGTAAATAGACTTTCTATTAAATTTTGCTTTTTTTCTTAAAAACTCCCAAAGGAGTATACCACCAGATAGCTGGAGTCAGTCTGGCCTTCCGGGAGACTACCCGGGTAAGGACTAATTCCCCCCCCTCCCAGGGAGGCCCGACCCTGCTTTGGTGTTTGGTGTCGCAGGGGTTCCTCACTTCCTCCTGCAGGGGTACATCAACGTCCATGATCCCAATCATATTTGCCCCACAAATAATATATACTTATATGTCCCAGCACCCCCAAAAAAATGAATATATTACATGTTTAATTTATTTATTTATTTTTTACATTTCCTATCAAAATTTCAAGGATTCCAAAAATGTATTTCATTTGCCTGTAGCTTTTCGAGATATGATTTTTGTTTTTTTCCCACAGTTTCCTCGGGCAAAAAATTTTGCCAGGATTTAACAATCGCACTCCCATTTGTTGGTTACAATAATATCTTCAGAGCTGTATATATATATATAAAAATATATATAAATATATATATATATATATATATATATATATATATATATATATATATATATATATATATATATATATATATATATATATATATATATATATAATATATAACTAACGCATATATATTTATGTAAAGTTCGTAAAAAGTCTTTCTCAAAAAAGAGGTTGTCAGCTTGTAAAGAAGAGTCTATTTTGAGTACCTAGTGGTAACAAAAAGCAGTCTTGACTAACTGGCTGTTAATTTACCAGGTCTGACTGAACAAAATAAGGATTTAGTGTTACTGAGGTGGTGAATTATATTATTTTTGTTACTACCCTTAATGAAGGCGGTCCTAACAAGAACAAACAGCAATGATGTAAGTTACTTAAAAGTGGATAGAGTTCGGAAGGTAGGAAGCTTAGATAGCATAAATTGTCCATACTTTCTGACACCTTGACCCACTCTTACTCGCTTTCAGTTTTCTCTTTTCTATAGGTATTACAACGGTAGGTGCTCAGAGAGTTACCTATCTGCATCGCCCGAGGAAACTTGCATTGTGTGAATATTGGAGACTCAAGAATCACTCGTTGTGGTACCTCCTTCTTTCCAGCCACATCTGTTTTGTGGAACTCCTTGCCTTCTTCTATTTTCCCTGCAATATTCAATCTTCCTCTATTTAAGTCCAGCGTCTGCGCCCACCTGAGGGAATTGCGTTAGGCAAGGGTTCTACTTTCCATTATTTATTTTTGTTTTTCTTTTTGTATTTTTATTCATTTAAATGTTTTACCTCACTTTGAAAAGGGCCCTGCCCGTGAGTGGTGTCTACTTACATATATATATATATATATATATATATATATATATATATATATATATATATATATATATGTGTACACCAATATATATATTGTTATACACCCATATCTGGATAGACAAAATAAATAATAACTGTTCTGTATTATGTTTTAATACATTTCATAATTTGTATTATTAATTAAGTTATATATATATATATATATATATATATATATATATATATATATATATATATATATACTATATATATATCTCTATATATATATATATATATATATATAACTGCTATATACTATATATACTCAAGTTTCTCTATAAGAAGAGGTTGTCAGCTTATAAAGAGAATTATTTTGATGCCTAGTGTTAATAAAAAACGGTCTTAGGCTAATATTCAATTGAGCTAAGGTCTGACTAGAACTATAAGATGATTGTCAGCCACTGGTGGTGAGATATATATTTTGCACTCTAAGCCAATGAAGGCAGGTCTCCACAGAACTCAACAATGTAAGTTACTTAAAATTGGATAGAGTTGAAGCTAAGGCTTAGAGTCTTATAAACTGTCCCATACTTTCTGACATAGGCCCACACCACGTGCAGGCGCTAGTGCCCTATCTCCCTTTCTATAGGTATTCTATGGTGTTAGGTGCTCAGGGTTAGCTCTCATTCCTCACCCATGCCGCCCTCATGTGAGATTGCCTTGTTCTCACATGAAAATTGTGTGAATATGTGGAGACCAAGGCTCTGATTTGTGGTACCTCCTTCTCTGCCACATCTGTTTTGAACTCACTTGCCTTCTTTTAGTTTCCTTGCAATATTCAATCTTCCTCTTTAATTCCCGCGACAACTGAGAGAATTGCGTTAGGCAAGGTTCAGGGTGGGTTTACTTTCCATTTATTTTATTTTGTTTTCTTTAAGTTATTTTTATTTATTTTTATCTTTTCTTGATGGTACACATGAGTAGTGTTATCATATATATATATATATATATATATATATATATATACCATATATATATATATCTTTATTAATAAACTAAATATAGTTGAAAAACTTTATACATACATAAAAAAAATTTGAAATGAAAGAACAATTGATTGAATAATGACTAATTAGTAATTACAATTAGGTTATATATATATATATATATATATATATATATATATATATATATATATATATATATATATATATATATATATATATATATATATATATATATATATATGTAACTCAAAGAGATCTTTCTCACATAAAAGAGTTCATCGAAAGCTTGTAAGAAGAGTCTATTTGATACTATTAATTAACAAAAAAGCAGTCTTGACTAACATATTCCGACCAGAGCACAGAGTCGTGAATCAAAGCCAGTTTGATGTTACTGGTGGTGAGATATATTTTTGTACTAAGCCAATGAAGGCGGTCTCACAAGAACAAAACCAGCGTAATGAATATGATTGCTTAAATTGGATAGGTTAGCAGAGAATGCAGGCTTAGAGTCTTATAAATTATTATACTTTTGACACCCTTGACTCTTACTCGTCATATAATTATCTCTCTTTATCGTATTTCAACAATAGGTGCTCGGAAGAATTGACCTCTCACATTCTCACCCTCTGCATCGCCCTCATAATGACATAAGGGTGCCTTGTTCTCTCCATGAAAATTTTGAATGTAGGAACTCGTCAAAACTACGTTGCCTCCTTCTTTCCTGCATCTGTTTTGTGGAACTCCTTGCCTTCTTTATTTTCTACAATATTCATTCTTTATATATTCTAAGTCCCATCTGTGCCCACCTGAGGAATTGCATTGACAATGGACAGATGGGTTGCCATTATTTTTAATTTTTTGTTTTTTTTTATTTATTTTTTGCCCCTCCTTTTGAAAAGACACCATAAGGTGGTATCATATATATATACCACTGCCTGTAATGCTTTTGCTTACTGTTGTATATATATATATACTATATATATATATATATATATATATATATCTCTACTCTCTATATATATATATATATATATATATATATATATATATATATATATATATATATATATATACTCTGCTATATATATAAGGAGCTTCGCGCACCGCGGGTGCGGTGCGTTGCAGTCTTGGTGCTCCATTTTGGTGGTGCGGTGCGCATCAAAGGTACAAGCAACCGGTGAAGTTGCGGGCGAGAAAGAACCGTGGTGCGGTGCGGTGCGGTGTGGGTGCGATTGCGGTGCGGTACTAGGATAGTGAGGGTGGTCACCGCACCACCGCACCACTTGGCCTTCCATTTAAAAAATAAAAAAACATTGGAGGAAAGATGATTGAATCTATATATACCATATATATATATATATATATATATATATATATATATATATATATATATATATATATATATATATATATATATATATATATATATATATATATATATATATATATATATATATATATATTTTTTTTATATATACATATATATATATATATATATACTCTATATATATATATATATATATATATATATACTATATATATATATATATACTATAATTCTACTAAATATATGTGGATTTTCCTTTTCCGTTAGCACCAATCAACGCAATTTTATCACAGCGTTCAATCTCTATTATTTTATTTAATAAATATAATATTTTTTTGTAAAAATGTGAAGTTCATTTTCATTTATCTTTTTTGTCTTTTTATATTTTTATATTTTTAAAATCTTTTTTTTTTCAAAACAAATTTAATAAAATGAAATAATAATTTATGCATTCATTCTTTCATTGCTGGGGAGCCTACAATGGTATTTAAAAAATCAAAAACATGGATTATAAACATTTAAGGGTGAATCATGCAGAAAATTTTGTAAATCCCAATAATGCCATTAATGATCGATTATTCTTTGTTTACATTTTGATGACGGAAGATCAAGGTGGTTGGGTTAGGTTAAGGTTAGGTTAGGGTTAGGTTAGGTTAGGTTAGGTTAGGTAACATTAACTTAACGTATACCTAGCCATACCTAACCTAAATTTCAAATGTTGAAATTTAAGGAAAAACGTACTTTTAAGAGTCCTAAAATTGTAATGTGAAAATTTAAGAAAAATTGTAATTTTAGTTCAAAATTTTTATTAAAACTGGTTTTCAACAGTATTAAATTTGTTTTGAAAATAATTTTTTTTTTTAAATATTAAAATATATAAAGACAAAAAAAATGAAAGAACTTGAGGTCATTAGCAAGGAGGAGTAATGGGTGAGTTAGAAAGTTGAAGAAGAATGGTAAAATCTGCAGGTATGGTAAGTACTGGTGGAAATATCAGAGAAGCGAGATGATGATTGGACTGAAACAAAGCATTCCATCGGACGGTATAGTTCCAAAGGGATAGAGGAAATAATAGTACCACTTATATAAGATAGGGAATAAAGCTAACGAACTAAATGCAAAGAATTTAATTTATTGATGTTGTAGGAAGATATGCTCGTATTTTGGTGAAAAAAATTGCGTCAGTGACAGAAGGACTAGTTGGTGAAAATTGAGAAGTGCGTTTAGGGAGTGGTGGATGTGGATCAAGCCTTTACATTGAAACAAATGATTGAGAAATGAGGAGAAGAGGAATAAATTGCATTTACTGGTTTTACAATTTACAACAGCGCCATGAAAGGATTAATAGGCCACGTTCTATAGCGAGGTGTTAATGTAATATAGTGTTGGTGGTCAGGATTCTGAATGGAATCAGAAGTATGTATATTGATAATTGACGTGTAAGAATAAATGGACGGAAAGTAAAAAAGGAGCAAGAGGAAGAAATAGTTAAGAGTTAACCGCGAAATATTAGAAAGAACATGAGGAGAAGAAGGAGTAAGAGTGTGCATTTTTACTGAGAAAATCTTAGTATCATGGAGATAAATTTGCACGACTCTGGGATAAAATATAAGATTTTTGATTCTAAGGTGTTAGAGAGTGACAGTAATTTGGAAAGCGTCACAAAACTAATATCTGAAAACACAAGCAGAGTTAAACCAAAGTTATTGGTTTAGTTGAAAGTAAAATCATAGGGTGCACACCGCCATGTCGAGAATTAGCTCATGCTTTGCACCTCCGGGAGGCCCATTCCACGGAAGCAGTCATTCCATGGGAAATCAAGAAGTACCAAGTCCGACATGTTGGCAGCATCCGAAATTGCCAAAAACGTTTTGCCTCGCCGTTGGCTTTGTTCTTTCACAAGGCTTGAAGATAAAGCAGAAAACGGATATATGAAAGTGAAAATTCAGAGGAGGAAAAAGCAGCGCAGATGAAGGATAAGGGTAGGGTCTAGAGAATGTTGGTTCAGCTCAAAGACGATCAGGAGTATGATGGAAGTTGCTTGCTAACACTTCGAGTAGTCTGGATAAGTCGTAACAGTTATCAACTTTATCTATAGAATTAGAGAAAGCTTGGCCGTGAGAACGTTGGCTAAACCATGGCGAATGATGATTTTCGAATGTGAAGAGGAAAATGTATTAGAATTTATTATGACAGGTTAAAGCGAGCCATTAGTCAAGTATTCGGAAAACTCATAAAATCGAACACAGGAACAAGCATCATTACGCATTGGCACAAGCGCTGCCTTTGGTTTGAAAATTGAAGGGGAAGAAATGGTAGGGTAACAGAGCCTTGAAATTTGAAGTGGGCAACTCTACAAACCTTAATTTCGGTTAAGAATAAAAGATGAGGTTTAGAAGGAGGAGGAGAGGTGATGTTCAATAAATGGAAATTAGATTTAAAACCGAGAAGGTTGCAGAAATTTATGAAAAAAGGAGAGGTCATTGTTACACGGCAGGCGTAAATTCCATGACAGTACCGCTCCATCACCAGGTACGTCAGCCTTTAATTATGGTGACGGTATAGAGATGGATAAGGTTATTTTCAGGCTTTCTGGAACTAATCGCGTGGCGGTTATACCATTTTATTTCTTCCAGTGTATTTTATGGTGTTGGCGAAGACACTCCAGTAAGAAGAGAATGGATATATATGAGCACAAAGGGAAGAACCATTGGGCACTGGAGTTCCATGGGATGTACTCCAAACCTCCAGATATGCCCAATCGGGAGCGCTATCTTGCCTTCGGGAGCATTATATATATATATATATATATATATATATATATATATATATATATATATGCTATATATATATATATATATATGCTCTTCACTCTCTCTCTGCCATATAATAGCATATATATATACTCACTATATATATATATATATATGTTTATTAAACACCCCCTCCCCAAAACTTTCCCCTAGAGAAGAAACCCTGTCCAAAAGAGGCCAAATGGACCTCGCTCGGTGCAGATCGGGTCACCACCCGAGACTCATGCAATATAAACATAGATTTAAACTAGACAACGTCACCTCCCCCACTTGCACCAGATGCTACAATTCTCAAGATACAATAGAGCACCTCCTTCTGAGATGACCAGCTCTCGATGCCCCGCGTGCCGTCTTTTCTGTATCCTCTATCCTCGACCTGCTTGATGGCGCTGGCCAGCTCCTGGAAACAATGGCCTCCAATTAAGGTGGGTAGTAGGGGCAGAAGGCATCGATATGATATAGTACTCAAGTATAGCGCGGCAGTATAGTATAACGCCAACATATATATATATATATATATATATATATATATATATATATATATATATACTATATATATATATATATATATATATATATATATATATATAACATATATATATATATATATATATATATATATATATATATATATATATATATATATATATACTCTTATACTCATATATATGGTCAACG
>JABUQX010144444.1:20000-24118 GCA_015478945.1 Trachelipus rathkii
TATATAATAATATATAATAATTTTAATATATATATATATATATATATATATATATATATATATATATATATATATATATATATATATATATATATATATATATATATATATATAATGTGTATTTAAAAAAATATATATAAAATTTACAAAAATAAAAAAATAAATATATATATATATATAATATAATAATATATGTATATATATATATCATATATATATATATATGTAGAAAGTGCCGCTTTCTGGTGCCTCTCAGCGACACATTCTACGTGAAGGATATCATGAATAAAAGTGTTGCCTTTTACTCGTTTATTTAGGAAGCATTTAAGACCTCGGAACATAAATTCAACAACAAATTCGTCCCAACATGGGACCCAATCCAACAACCTGTTACAAAACAAAGAATTTCGAAATAAATGAAATGTCCTAACAAATTACAGTACAATAATGCGGAGTTAAAATCATATATCAGAACTTTACAAAATTAAGAAATTGAATATATTTATAAAAGTAATATAATAAAATATATATAATTATAAAATTGTTGCACTCATTAACAAAGTAATTGCAATATAATTATTAATAAGAATAATTAATTTAATATATAAAACCAATTAAAACCACTTTATATTTATTATAAAAATGAATGAAAATATAGGAATATTTCAAATGACCCTTTTTCACTTATCATAACCTCAATTAAATTTTGGATCACCGCTGTGATGTTACAGATAATATGTATTAAATTAAAACGTCAATTTACCTTCACTAAACTTCAAGTAGAATCTTATGGAGCCATGGAAAATGATTTATGCACCCGCATAAATAAATATACTGCCTGTTTTTATATTTCAGAGGGAAAAAATATACATTAAAAAAAAAGTATAAAAAGAATATATATACAATATATATATATATATATATATATATATATATATAATATATCTATATAGTATGTATATACACAAATGTTTTTATATAGATACACAAGGGTTTGGGTAGGTAAAAGTAACTTTGGGGAAGATATATTTTCTTGCTTCAGGCAAAAGACGCACTCTACCTTTCACTCTATTCTTTTCGTATCCATTTATAAGATCAACTGCTTGGCCTGGCTCTAGCAAGACGAATGAAGTAGCTTCACTAAGATTTTGTGAGCCAACCTCGATATTTCCTATCGTGAGGGAACGGAAAATGCAAGGGGGAGTTTTGTTATGCATAGTTAACACGATCTATTTTGTACAGAGAACGTTCGAGAATGAAATTGTTTTGGTTTTGTACGAAGCTAACAAAACAAGGTTATCGTCTTGTGAAAGAGTTTTAAGTCTTAGTGGAAGAGGCTTTTAAGGGCATATATGCATTTTGTATGCAGTTTCTAGGCGAGGCTTGTTTGTTCAAATGAAAATGTTTTCTTGTATGAGTCAGAATTGAAATCGTGGGAAGAGAGTAAAGAATGTGGTCTGTTGAAACTTGTAAAGGTTTTATAAACATATTGCCACACATGTTGATTTTAAAATATTGTTTTGTATTCAAAACTGAATTCCGATAAAGGACCCCCCTTTAAGAAAGGAATCTTTATCTAAAAGATTTGAATGAATCAACATGGGTGTGCATTCTGTCCAAGGAAGAACACATACCTAGCATCCATCGAGATGGTAGTACTCGCATCTTCAGGATGAAGGGCATGGTTAAGTTTACAAATTCTGGAACATAAAGAAGTCTACTGTCCAGAAGAGTTACATGCTAAACTCTGATAGATTTAAAACAAAGTAGGAAAACAAGATAAGTCTGGTGTCTGAGGTATAATATTTGCGGATGTGTAGTGTAGATCTAAAAATTTGGTAAGCGGATACCAGTGGTGCACGGTAGTCCGAAACTATTTCTTATTCCCTACGGTCATTTTAAAACGCTTTTCTTTCTTAAAAATGTTGAAAGAGTTTTTTTTTTTTTTAAACTATTTTTATTAGAGGCGGTTTTAATTGTTACTTTACGTTGCTTTAACCTAATTTAAAATTAATCATGTAAATTGAAGCAAATGTTAATAATGTTAATATCGCGAAATTGATACTATCAAAAGAAACAAAATTAAAGCAAATGTTAATAATGTTAATATCGCGAAATTGATATCAACTACTTAAAAGAAAAATATTAGATCAATACTTAATAAAACAAAGTTAGTTTTCTAATAATTAAATGGTCGCCAGATTAATCAAATGATCGGATAAGACTTTAAGATTAATCAAAACAAAACGGTAAACATTAAAGTTAATGGTTAGTTAAAACAAAGCAGTTACTGACTTAATTGTAAACTCGTAGCGGTGAATGCTAAGAATATTTTTTCTAAAAATTAAAAAAATAAAACTAACTTGAAAAAAAATTGAAGCTAAAAACTTCTTCTTAAAAATACTAGAAAATGAAGCTAAAAACTTCTTCTTAAAAATGCTAGAAAACTGTAAAACTAAACGAAGCTGTGCAAAAATTAATAAAGCTAGCTTATTTTCTTATTATTATTTATTTTTTTTTTTTTATATATAAAAAAAGTTTTTTACTTTTTTTTTTTTTTTTTTTTTTTTTAAAAATTGTTTTTCCCCCCTCTGAGTGAAACACATTTATGTTGTAAAAAAAAAAAAAAATAAGCGCGATTATAACTATGAAACTAATGCGGACTAATCTTAGTAATATAAACAAAACTTATGCTTTAAATTCAAAACTAAATGCTTTTCGTTTCTTCCTTCGATGCTACAAAAGAAATTAAACGTTTGGCAAAAGTTTTCTCAATTGTAAAAACTAGGTTATTTTAAAATTAAAATTGATATTTTTTAAATATCAGGAGAGCAAAAAAAAACGTGTTTCCAAATCTGGAAAGATTCTTATATATATATAAAACGTGTTCATCGGAACATCTTTGAAAGCTACTCTATTTTGAATTAAAAATAGATACTTTCTCTAATCTAAAAAAAAAAAAAAAAATCAAAAAAAAAATGTTATCATCAAAAATCTGTTCACTGGACATCTTTTAAATCAACGCTGTAGGAAAATTAAAAGAATGGAGCGGCTAACTATAAAAACATAGTAAACAACGTTATGGTACATCTGGCTACTTTCGCAACGTAATCAACGACTGGCTTGGTTACTTTTAGGATACTCAGGAAAAACACAGGGGAAAACATCATCCCAAAAACTGGTAACTTCCTTTAAAAGGACCTAACTTTCAAGCGCTATTACGCAACATCAGACATGATGAGATGAAATAACTTAAGTCTTTTCCGTTTGAAGACCGGTTCGGTTACTTTAAGGATTTTAAGAAAAAATACAGGGAAGTCTTTTCCGTTTGAAGACTCGGTTCGGTTACTACCTTAGAACGCTGTTATGTAACATCAAACATAATAAGATGTATTACGCAAGTCTTTTTACGAAGGATTGCATTCAACAGAGCTATGATTTACTTTTAGTTATCGGTTCCTTTTTCAATTATAAAAAAAAAAAAAAGTAGATGCCGCTCGAAACGGGCTTCCTGTTGCTTCCGACAGTTTCGGAGCAAAATTTAAACCTTTATTTAAAAACTGACTGAAAATCATATCAAACATGGGTATACGCATCCTGAACATCCAGAGACTTGTATGATTGAAAGTCTTTCAGGGGAGACCGGGGAAACTTTCGGCCCACGAGTAACTTAACTTCCCTTAAAAGGACCTGATCATCAGAGCGTCGTTAGGTAACACCTGTCTAAAGAGATAGACTAAATTAAATATTTATATAAAAAATATATATATATATATATATATATATATATATATATATATATATATATATATATATATATATATATATATATATATATATATATATATATATATATATATATATATCACATATATATATATATATATATATATATATATATATATATATATATATATATATATATATATATATATGGCTAAAATTCGTGGCTTTCCACTCTAACCTATCTTTCTTATTACTTTCAACAAGGTGCTCTTGAGGAAATAGGCACTGTCTACCTGGTTTACTTTAAACGCTATTTCCTCCTATTACAACTCAAACCGAAAATGATCAACGGATAATTCTGTCGGCTGAAAATTGGTTTCAAAATTGCCAAC
>JABUQX010144445.1:0-7500 GCA_015478945.1 Trachelipus rathkii
ATTATACTTCATATATATATATATATATATATTTATATATATATATATATATATATATATATATATATATATATATATATATATATATATATATATATATATATATATATATATATATATATATATAAAGAGTGGTTGGATGTTTTCGATATCTGTCAGGACAAGTGAAATTTTCTTCACGCATGGTTATAGGACAAGAGCTAACTTAATCTGGTCGCTTTCCTTTGCTTGTATTTACTCCTGGACCAGTGTTAGAATCTTATGCGCCTAGAAGCAAAATCCTCTGGAGACATCTGGGTGAACGAGTTTTGAAGCCTAATGAAAGAAGATGCTAGTTCTACTGAAAGGGCGAAAACCCTACCTGAGAGTATTAACCAGAGGACTGGCATCGGAAACAATTGCGAAAAGAAATGGTTTCTAAAATGCTCTAGGTTTAAGAGTTTCGGGCCAGAAGAAGATGTTGGACCAACTGACAGGGCGAAAGCCCCTGGCCGTTGATATATATATATATATATATATATATATATATATATATATATATATATATATATATATATATATATATTTATATATACTATATATATATATATATATATATATATATATATATATATATATATATATATATATATATATATATATATATATATATATATATACACCTGTGTTATCAGATTGCGAGATATGGACCCAACTCTTTTGCACCCCACCAATCTCTTTCCCCAGCCTCAACCCATTTGAAAAAAAGGTTATATATAGAATAATACTTGAAATTAATAGTTCTCAAATTATGTTAAAAAAACTAAAGCTTCTGAGCCCTTTAAAGGGAGAGTTTGCTTCTCTTTTCTTCGTAAATGAAATCTGCATCGCTGAAAAGATGCTCGCCAGCTACACTTATTGAAGGGCATGCTAAGTATTCCCTGCCAAGTTCTGCAAGATGTGAAAAACTTTTACAATTATCACGCCATCAAACCAATGGATCTTTATCCGATTCCAAGAGTTTTCGCTTTTGATAATCTTCGATCAATGACAGAGTGTCCTTTGACACCTCTGAACAAGACTCTTCATCGCTGCTAGAAGCCAAAAGAACGTTCATGGATTCTGCAATGGTTTCGCTAACAGATAGTAAATGTGTGTCTGTTTCTGTAATCTTTTCCTTTTTATTGGCTGGTGAAATTTCTGGCTTTAGCAGCATTTCATCACATAGGCATACTAAATAAATTTTAACCCTTTGTGAAACAAGTGGTTCAAGAAATTTTGTTTTGTATCTAGGATCCAGAAAAGTTACTATTGCAGATGCGTAATCGTTTTGCAGATTTTGAAATCTATTATCTATCTCAGCATTAGTGTTTCTGTCACCTTTGAAAGTCCCTTACTTTTAATAGCAGCATTTAGCACAGCTTTCATCGTTGCAACTAGAGAAATCCCGTCTGACAAACAAGAATTTTCTGAGATAATAGTCTTAGTTACCTTTTCAAACGGTTTAAGAAGAGTAATACAATTACCTAAAATCGTATTATCATCACCTGTCAAGCCTTTCACCTTTGTGTTTGTTCGAAGCATAAGAGGAGACAGCTTCATTTATTTCTCCCATCCTCTCAAGCATGTACCAACTACTATTCCAACGAGTCTGAACATCTTGTGTTACAGAAAGTTGAGGAACATTTAGTCTCATAATTCATAAATGAATACTATCCGCTATCCGCAAAAAAATTCATGTGGATGCGAATGCAAATGCGGATGCGGGTAGAGAAAAATTATGCGGATGCGGATATCTGCTACACCTCTAGTCTTTACGGTATTTTACCGTATAGCATTTGGAGATTAGATTCATTGGAAAAGTGGTATATTTTTTTATTCTCAAAAGCAAGCGAAAAAAAAATAGTTGAAACAAAAAAATGTTTTATTGTAACTTTGTAAGCACTAAGCTGAGTCAGAGTCAAAATTTTGAATTTGACTGCTGGAGTCGGAGTCGAAAATTTTTGTTTAAGTGGAGTCGGAGTCGGAGTCAGTCGGAGTCGAAAATCCAAATTTGAATTTAAGGAGTCGGAGTCGAAAAATTTATTTTACGACTCCGCAGCCCTGCTTTTTGCACTAGTAATGAAATTCAAATATAGGAAGGTTGTGCTTGAGAAACATCAATTTTTCTGCCTTTTCTGCTGAGAGTCTGTTTCTCTTTTCATCATATATTACCCCAGCATTGCTAAATACTCTCTCACTTGGAACACTAGTTGGAGGACAGGCCAAGTATTTCCTTGCAAGTTTACTCAAGCGTGGATAAACATTTTGCTTAACTTTCCACCAACTGATAGAATCATCATTTGTATCTAGTCATTTTCCTTGGTGATAGTTTTCAATCATTTGCACTACATCTTTTGGGCATTTCGTGTTATTGATTTACTTGTAGAAGGTGTTGGTTCTGTGGATTTCGTTTTTTTCTCTTTTAATGGATGGCGAATTAATAGACTGTTCGGATTGAAGTTTTTGAACTGCAACACAAAGTGACGATTTAACTTGTTCTAATATTGTTACAAAAAAAACTTGCTTTTATAACTGGGATCTAAGTAAATTGCAATAGTTTGAAGGTCATTAATTTCCACAGAACCAAAGCGTTTTTCTAGCTCTAGTTTAATTACATCTTTCATTCATTTTAAGCCGACATCATTATCATTTGAAGATGGTTCAAAATGTTTCCTTAGCGTTGAGATTAATGGTATTTCATCGGAGACAGAAGCTGTAGAGGTATTAATTTTTTTGGTAATTTCTTCAAATGGTTTCAAAAGATTAATGCATTGTGATATCATGTCATTTTCCACATTAGTAAGAATGTTAACTTTGGAATACGAACTGGCGTAAGAAACAAGAGGTTCTTTGAGCAATATCATTCTTTCCATCATATGAAGTGTACTATTCCAGCGAGTTGGAATGTCTTTGATAACATTAAGATATGGAATATCAAGCCGTTTTTGAATTGCCTTCAACTCATTTTCATTTTCATTTTCATTTTCAGATTATATATATATAAATAATAAAAGTATAAATGCCCTCTAAAATGCCCAAATTGGACAAATGCCCAGATAAATGCCCAGGGCATTTGCCCAATTCTTAAGTGCCCGGGCATTTACCCATCACTATATATATATATATATATATATATATATATATATATATATATATATATATATATATATATATATATATATATATATATATGTATATATATGTATATATATATATATAAATATGTAAATAATCCACATATATATATATATATATATATATATATATATATATATATATATATATATATATATATATATATATATATATATATATATATATATTTATATATTTACTAATATTCTTTACATCTATATATATATATATATTAGGGTTGGCCGACGCACCGGGTGCGGTGCAGTGCGGTGCGTGGTGCGCTCATTTTGGTGTGGTGCAGTGCGGTGCGCATCAAAATTTCAGCGACCTGGTGCGGTGCATTGCGGTGCGGAAAAAAATAAAAGTGCGGTGCGGTGCGGAGCACGAGAAAGATGTGACGCGGTGCGGTGCGGTGCGGTGCCTGGTGCGGTCCTTTGGATCGCACCGCACCACTATCACCTTACCGAAAAACTTTTAAAAAGAAAAAAAAAAAGAAAAATAAGTATATATATATATTTATATATATATATTTAGATATATATATATATATATATATATATATATATATATATATATATATATATATATATATATATATATATATATATATATATATATATATATATATATATATATATATATATATATATATATATATGTTATATATATATATATATATATATATATATATATATATATATATATATATTTTGGAGCAAGAAAATTAACGATGTAGGATCACTTACGTTTAGTACAAACACGCTTAGCAAGTCTGATATTTCTATTCCGAGGTTTATCAAAATTAACAAATGATAGGTAAACAAATAGTTTTCCATTTACGATGTTCATTGTCCCATCATTAATGGTACAACAACTTTACTCTGGATGAAGGAGTTCCGTAGGGTAGTGTTCTAAGTGTATTACTATTTGCTCTCGGATTTAATGGCATAGTTACTTCTATCCCAGCGACGGTCAATTTTCTCTCTATGTTGATGACCTTGCGCTATATTTAGCCGGTGCCAGGCTGCCTTTTCTCTAACGAAAACTTCAATTAGCTATTGAGAATATTTCACAATGGGGTAACTCCCATGACTTCCATTTCTCTCCCACCAAAACCTCAGCAGTGCTTTTTAAGATAAAAGGGAATCGAAGAACCTGCCATCTTCTTCCAGCGAACTTAACCTTATATGGTTTGCCCATTCCTGTAACTTCACAAGTCAAATTTCTAGGACTCATTCTAGATGGCCACTTAACATACGCACCGCATATTAAACTCCTGCGAATGACTTGTCATCTCGCCTCAAAATCTTGAGGTGCTCACCGCATGTTCCTTTTACCTCTCTATATCGCCCTAGTCCGTTCGAAGCTGGACTATGGCTGTGTAGTATATGGTCAGACCTCCCCAACTCTACTACACTTGTTAGATCCCATCCAAAATTAGCCTCAAAGTTGAATCCAATGTGATGCTACTCTCTCTTCGAAGGAATACATCATGTGCAGAAGTTATCTTCGCTTTCAAACCCCAATACCGTCTGCTCTGACACCGATTCTGCAGGAGATACCTCAGAATCCTAATTTCTGGCGATTTGCAAACACAGTTCATAACATCCTTAATTTCCTTAACATCCCTTTGCAAAAGGTGCTGCCTTTCTCTTACGAGAAGGGTATATACCTTGGCTATTCCCGCTCCCACCATTTGCTTGGCCCTGACCTCTCTCTCCAAATCTAGCCACCCTGCTGTCTTTTTTACAGTTACCACCACTCACGGGTAGAGCCCTATTCAAGGAGGGAGTGTTGCACACCTCAGATATTCATCAACTAACTCAAACTACGCAGATGAGCACAGACGCAGGCTTTAAAGTGAGAGAGATTAAATTCAGCAGGAAACACAGAAGATGGAAGAGAATTCCACAGAACAGAGGTGGCAGGAAAGAAGGAAGCACCGCAGCGGACTAGCCTGGAGTTACCAATATCAACACAAAACTCATGCGCTGACACAGCACCCCTTGTGCTACGAGGGCGTCGTAAAGGTGGTGGTACGCGAGTGATAAGCTCCCTCGAGCACCTGCCGCTGCGGTACCTATAGAAAAGAGATAAAGCACCAACATCGCGCCGCAACGATTCGACCCTATCCAAAAGCCGGGTGAAACCAGAGCCCCCCCAGATATGAGAGCAGTACTCCATACAAGGACGGATGAGGCCCTTGTATAGCTGGAGCAACTGAGAAGAGGAAAAAAAGTCTCGAAGCCTAAACAGAACTCCCAGTTTCTTTGAGGCCGCCCTAGCAACCGTTGTGATGTGAGGTTTCCAAGACATTTTTTTGTTTATGTCAAGACCAAGGATGTTTATATTGTCAACAGGAGAGACGAGAGAACCGTCGAAAGAGATAGGAAAGTTAGAAGGTGTCTTTGAGAGGGAGATTTGTAGAAGTTGGATTTTTTAAAGAATTGAATTTCACAAGGTTGAGACTACCCCACCCGGAAATTCTATCCAGATCAGCGAGAATAGAATCGGAAAGATTAAGACGAGAGGCAATTCTAGAAGTAAAAGAGGGAACAGAATTGAAATGAGTTGAAGAATGAAGGGTCGAGTCATCGGCTTACGAGTGGATAGAGTTAGATGTGCAGATGAGAAGATCATTAATGAAAAGTAGGAATAAAGTGGGAATGAGAACCCTGAGGAACACCACTATTGATAGAAAAAGAAGTCGCCCCATCAACAATTGCCAATATTGAGCGATTTGAAAGAAAACTACTAGACATAAGTAAGCAAAGAGAAGGAGGAAACCCAAAGGAGGGGAGCTTGTAGAGGAGCGACGTGTGTCATACCCGGTCAAATGCCTTGGATATGTCAAGCACCACCACGCAAGTCTCCCCGTAGTTCCTGAGGACGGAAAACCATAAATCAGTTAGATAGGAAAGTATGTCATAATAGACCTCGAACGCCGAAAGCCATACTGGCGGAAAGGAGTGAATGAGATTCCAGATGATCTAAGAAATGAGAGTTGAGAAGGGTTTCAAAGATCTTAGATAGAATACAAGTGAGAGCTATAGGGCGATAGTTAGAAGGATCAGAACGGCTTCCTTTTTTCGGGATAGGTTGGACATGTGCGTGCTTCCAATACTGAGGGAAAGTATTAGTATTGAGACATAGAGAATATAGTTGAACGAGGGGCGGGTCAGCACGAAAGCACACTCCCTCGAAACTCGGAGAAGAATGCCATCCAGTTACCTTTAACATTCATAGATTTCAGGAGCCCAAGCACCCAATCAAATGTAATCACAGGCAAAGGCATAGGGCACCTGAGAGAAGGAGGAGGTGGAGGAATGCCAGAATCGTCTATGGTTGAGTTAGAGGAAAATAGGAGGCCGAAGAGATTGGCCTTTTCAGTTGGAGAATTAGCAACAGAACCATCCAATCAGATCGAATAAGAGGAGGAAAGACAGATTTACAGAAGTTGTTAGAGATGTTTTTGGCAAGAGGCCAGAAAGATTTATCAGTAGGAGAATCAAGGAGGTTAGCGCACTTTTGTTTGATGAAAGCCCGCTTTGTTCGACGAAGAGTATCCCTGCAACGATTTCTAGCTGAATGAAAATTAGCAAGAGTGATAGAAGAACGAGAATTTTTCCACCCCCGATACGCACTGTCTCTAGCCTGAATGGCCAGAGAGCAAGCATGATCGAACCATGGATTATGAGGAGAGAAAGATTTAGTCGAAGAAGGAATGAACCTGCTCATCCCATCAACGATTACAGCTCCCACCTTATCGGCAGAAGCTGAAGCGTCACCAGAGTCAAAGCAGTCATTCCAATTATAGTTAGCGTAGAAGCAACGCAAGGCCTCCCAATCGGCCCGATCAAAGTGCCAGAAAAAACGCGTAGGGCAGGATGGAGCTGTTGGAGAGAAAGTATTAAAATTAAGAGATATAAGGTTGTGGTCAGATTTACCAATAGGAGCGAAGGTGGTGTATTTATAGAGAGAAGGACTAGTGGTGAAACATAGGTCAAGTGTGTTCAAGAATTGGTTGGGACGATCCGGAATGTGTGTGGGTTCTTTAATTAGTTGCTCCAGATCGTTGAGAATGCTGAATGATTCGGCCTCCTCCCCACCTAAATCAGTATGAGAGGACCCCAACCATTCAGTGTTGTGTACATTGAAATCCCCTAAATAGAGGACCTCAATATTTGGATGAGAAGATATAACAGTAGTAAGATATTCAAAAAAGGCGTGAAAATCTGTTCTGTTAGGGGAACAGTAGCAGAAGCACAAGATTATTGTAGTAGAAGGAAGAAAGTAGTAGAAGTCTTGTTAAAGGCTTCATTCCTGTCTCACTTCGTAGTTCAC
>JABUQX010144445.1:12500-15000 GCA_015478945.1 Trachelipus rathkii
CAACTCCATCACCGGAGGCCGTCAATGGCCTTTAATGGTGATGAGGAGCCACCCCTATAGGCTTCTCCGACTAATCGCGTGAATGCTATTTTATACCTTTTTTTCTTTTTAAGAGGTAAGTGTTGTCTGTAATTGTATTTTATGGTGTGTGATAAGGGAGAACTTACTCCAATGTAAGAAGAATGTGGATATGAGCGCAAAAGGGGAGAACCATTGGGCACTGGAGTGCTATGGGATGTACTCTAAGACTCCATTTATGCCCAATGGTGTGTAATCTCATCGCTTCAGGATTGCTACTTTCTTCTCATTATATATATATATATATATATATATATATATATATATATATATATATATATATATATATATATATATATATATATATATATATATATATATATATATATATATATATATATATATATATGTCGGTGCGGTGCGGTGCGTGGTGCGCAAATTTTGGTGCGGTGCGGTGAGCTGTGATTCGCTCTTGGTGAGGTGTGGTGCGGTGCGCACTGCAGAAGAGACTGCGCGGTGTGGTGCGGTGCGGTTGAATGATGGTGCGGTGCGGTGCGCCGATGCCTGGCACCGTGCGGTGCTGGTGCGCGACGTGCCCAACGAGGCCGCGGCGGTGTCGCAGAACATCCGGAGCGCGGCCAACCCTGTATTGGACACAAAAATATATAAAGAAATGGGGAGATATATAAAGATATATGGATATAAAAAAATATATATATATATATATATATATATATATATATATATATATATATATATATATATATATCTCTTATTTATGTGTATATTTATATATATATATATAAAATAACATATATATATATATACATATATATATATATATATATATATATATATATATATAACTATATATATACTCTTCTATATATATGTATATATATATATATATATATATATATATATATCTTCTACTCTTTATATATACCTATATATATATATATATATATATATATATATATATATGCCCCTTCAGTAGGTGTATTAGCTACAGATTCATCAGAGTAAATAAGAGTAGGAAAGGCAGGTTTACAAAAGTTTTTTTTTTTGAAGCAAGAAAACTAACGATGTAGGATCATTTATGTTTTGTGCAAACACGCTTAGCACGTCTGATATTCATGTTCCAAGGTTTATCAGAATTAACAAGTGATAGGTAAACAAATAGTTTTCCATTTACGATGTTAATTTTCTCCATCATTAATGGTACAATAACAATTGTAACCGAACCATAAATTTAGAAGAGAAAAGATCTCAATATCGTCTCTCATCATTTTTATTCCTTGACTGTCATTGTCTGAGGATATTAATACTCTCTTCAGAGTTATTACGAGAGGACGACAAACAAGTGTTTGCTGATTATCATAATGATATCTTTAAATGATTGGAGTACAATGATACAATTGGTTAGAATAAAACTATCTGCATGGGATGGGAAGACATTTATTTTATCATCAGAGCTACCGTACTGGCAGAGAAATTCATTAAGTTCTTGCAACCTTAACATAATTTGCAGAGTAACGTCATGTATTACTGAAAGTTAGCAAACTTTAATTCTGGCCTGTATTTTCTTTAGTTCTTACTGAAAATTGGTCGAATGATTAAAGTGTGACTCAATTGACCTATATTTTGAGAGAACTTTGCTGACTGCTGTTTGAGATGTCACAACATTTCTAATGTTGGTGGCTGACGGAGTTTGTGTTTTTCACTCAAGAAAGAAACAATTTTCTTTATATTGGCACCAGCATCTCTCATGACACAGTGAACATCATCTGGGGATAGGTTCCATTTCGCCAACATTCCATTAAATACGCCACTGAGATATTCACCTGTATGACGTTCAGTGAGAGGTTCAGAGCACGACACAAAATTTGGCCTTTGAAATAATTGTCAACGGCATGACTACTCAGAGAATACAAAGAAACTGCTGATTGAGTATCTGACCATTCGTCGGAGAAAGCTAACTTGAATGATTATTTGATAGAGGTTATTAATTCTGAAACTTTAGTTTTAACGCTGTCATACATTTTCTTTCAAATAATATCTCCGTAGTATTTTTTTTGAGTAGTGTGTTGAAGAGACTGATACTTTCGTTAGCCGTACAAAGCCAAGAATTTCAACGTGACGAAACAGAAGATCATCCATTACTATAATTTCTGTAAATTTACTATATCCATCCTTTATGATTTTTCGTTTCATTGTCCCATATATTTGTATTTTATATTAGTTTCAAGAATAATCTGCTTCGTTCTTAAACTTGGAATTGGAGATCCTTTACTCTTTTACTCATTTTCCTTTCTACATTTTCCTTGTGTTTGCTGCTTAGATAGTTCTTAACCCAGATATCATTCTTCCTTTCCGAGAATAATTACGATTCAAAGTGTACGATTGCAAAGTGTAGGGGAAACAATATCGAAGTAATCCCAAACCACACTGGATAAAGATGTCATTGAGGAATTGCTTCAAC
>JABUQX010144445.1:20000-22500 GCA_015478945.1 Trachelipus rathkii
CCATTGTGAAATTTATATTAGGGTGGATGGAGTTGATGTGGTCAAGTATGAGAGTTGGGTTGGTGGTTAAGGGAGTGGAGATAAAAATATCATCCACATAGCGAAGCCATGTGGTGTTGGAAAGAAGAGGGTGGTTAAGTATGAAAAAGTGTTCAATAAGTTCCATGAATATGTTGCTAAGTATGGGGGAGAGGGGAGATCCCATGCTTAGTCCTGAATTTTGTTTGTAGAAAGTGTTGTTAAAATGGAAAAAATTGTGTTCAAGGGTGAGTAAAATTAGTTGTTTGAGGAAAGGGAAAGGGTAATCTAGGTTGTAATTGTTTTCGTTAAAGAATCTTTCTAGTAAGGAGATGGTGAAAGGGACAGGTACTGACGTGAAAAGGGAGGTAACGTCAAAGCTGAGAATGTGGTTATTGTGGGGCAAGATATTATGAGTTTTTTGAATAAAGTCTTCAAAGTTTTTTAGGTATATGTCCTAGTAAAGGTTTCAGTTGTTTGGACAACCATGAGGAGAGTTTATAGGTAACAGAATTAGTGTTGGAGATGATAGGTCTGACGGGGATGTTGTTTTTATGTGTTTTAGGTACTCCGTAGAATTGAGGTATACGGGGAAGCTTAGGTTTTAGAACAGGGAGAAGGTTTGGGTGGTTTTTTGTTATGACTTTGAGCTTGTGATTGAATGTGTTGTGAGAGTTTTGAAGAGGGTTTTTATTGAGTAAAGTGTAAGTAGTTGTATCATTAAGTAGGTCTGTACATTTTGAAAGATAATCATCTTTGTTTAGGATAACAAGATTCTGTCCTTTATCTGATCTGGATATTACCAAATTATTATTTTTCTTCAGTGAGATTAGTGCATCATAAAATTTTTTGGGTGTTTTATTAATATGAGCGGTAGAGATGATTCCATCCAAAAGCAATCCTTTTAAGAAATCATGATTAATGTTAGAGTTATAAGTTCTTTTTTTCTTCCATGTTTCGAAATCTGTACAAAATTGAAGGAGGTGGTCATTTTTTTGAAGTGAAAAGGACAGACCATAACTTAAAAGTATTTCCTCATCTTTGTTATAATAGCCCCTGGGCTACTAACCTATCCGCGGTTAGGTTAGTAGCCCAGGGGCTATTGTAATATAAGTTTTTAAATTTAAGGTCCAGTAATCTTTTCTTTGAAGAGAATGCAACATCTTTTGAATTATGTGCTTTGTTCAGTAAGTTAGTGAAATCCAAGTCTGCATTTGGGAAAATTTGGTACCATGAATGCTGAAATCCTTTAAAGTGGTGAAAACATTTTGCGAATGTTTGTTTGACTTCAGTTTTCACAGTAGAAATTTTGGCCAGGAGGATTTCTCTGTGGACGTTAGGGAAAGGTGAGTGGATATCATTAGGTAAGTTACTCGGTAATAAAGTTTTTGGTAGTACGAGGTTTTCCATACAGTCTTTCAGAAATTTCAACTGAAGTTTTTTAATATGTGCAGATTTTATTAAGTCCTGATATTTAAGAAATTTTTTCCTTAGGGAATAGTTATTAATGTTGTTACCGGCCATTTTTTATTGTAGTATATAATCAAAGCAATTTTTTCGCTGAGTGTTTTGATTATATACTACAATAAAAAATGGCCGGTAACAACATTAATAACTATTCCCTAAGGAAAAAATTTCTTAAATATCAGGACTTAATAAAATCTGCACATATTAAAAAACTTCAGTTGAAATTTCTGAAAGACTGTCTGAAAAACCTCGTACTACCAAAAACTTTATTACCGAGTAACTTACCTAATGATATCCACTCACCTTGGCGATTTACGAAAACTGGTCAAACAGTCATTCTCAAACCTCTTTTCTGAGATTTCAGCGTCATGAGCAGAGCGCCTACAAATGCAGACTGCAACACTGAACAAAGCACACCCAATTCAAAAGATGTTGCATTCTCTTCCAGATTACTGGACACCAAGCCAGAAACATATTTTGTGGCCTGGGCTGGCTGCCGCGGATAGAGGTATCAACTTATCAAGCCCGCGAGCAAACAAAGATGATACTGCAAGTTATGGTCTGTGCTGCTTCAGAGCCACCTCACTGTTTGCAGATCGAGGTATGGAAGAACCTGGCAGCATTAATCATGTTTCTTAAAGGATTGCGCGAGATGAATCGCCCTTTCATAATAAAACGCAAAAGTACATGATGCTGTCTCACTGAAAATAATGAGGCTGTATCAGATCAGATGAAAGGACAGAATATCTTGTTATCCTAAACAAGATGATTATCGCTGAACCTGCAATACATCTACACTGCCAGCCAATCTCTGGCACATTCAATCTGAAGCTCAAAGTCATGAAACCACCAGAAACGCAACTCTCCCTGATGAAACTAAACTCCATGGGCTTTAAAACATAAGCAACATCCCCAAAATATCAGCTGCTCCAACATAGTACAAACTTTCTCATCGCCCGATATTAAGAAACGCTTTACTAGTACATAACACCTCCCAAAACTCTGAAGACAAAAA
>JABUQX010144445.1:30000-53225 GCA_015478945.1 Trachelipus rathkii
TATATATATATATATATATATATATATATATATATATATATATATAGTATATATATATATATATATATATATATATATATATATATATATATATATATATATATGGCCAGCGTTTCCATTGTCCGTCATATGTATCTTAAAAACTATTAATGCTACAGTAAAACGGAATACATTGCTGGAATGCTGGTCCAATGCTGGTCCTGGAAATGTAAAAAAAAAAAAAAAAAAAATTATATCTCAAAAACTACAATAGCTACAGCGAAAAGAATACATTTTTGGAATCCTGGTAAAATTTCACATAAGAAAATGTAAAAATAATAATAAAAAAAATTATTGTTAATAATTATAGTAATATGATTAGAAGGCCTATTTAGAGACCTTTTATTGGTTTCTCGATAAAATAAATAGACTTTCTATTAAATTTTGCTTTATACGGCACACTAGGGGGCTCGAGCCGACGGGGAACATAGGGGGGGACGTTTTCCATACCCCGTAGGGGAGGGGCGGAGGAACCCCCGCGACACCCAAATACCAAAGAGCGGGGGTTCCGGAGACCCTCCCCGGAGGGGGGGAATTAGTCCTACCCCGTAGTTCCCCGGAAGGCCGAGAGACCCCGACTCCTGCCATCGGTGCGGTATACCCTTGGGGTATTCTTTAGTAAAAAAAAAAGCAAAAATTAATAGAAAGTCTATTTATTTTAACGAGTAACCAATAAAAGGTCTCTAAATAGGCTCTCTAATCATATTACTATAATTATTAACAAAAATTTTATTTTTATTTTTATTTCCTATGTGAAATTCTACCAGGGTCAAACAAAGTTCATTATTTATAAATTTTAATTATATATATATATATATATATATGTAACACCATATATATATATATCTTGTTTTTTATTTTTGTGCACATTTCAGGACCAGCATTAATAACATTCCAGCTGTGTACCATTTTACTAACAACGATAATAATTTGCAAAAAGCTACATATGACGGACAATGAAACACTTGTTTTCAATATCATGTGTATATATATATATATATATATATATATATATATATATATATATATATATATATATATATATATATATATATATATATATATATATATATATATATATATATATATATATATATCTTATATATATATAGTAGTATACATGACAATTGGGATGAGAGTTATCTAACCACAAACCACAAAACTGATAACAAGGCGAAGAACAGAGAGACTTCAAAGGATGCCGCCGAGGGCGAAAAGGACACATGTTCCTATAGGCTATAGGCTATATCCTATAGGATATAGGCTATAGGTTATAGGATATAGGCTATAGGTTATATGATATAGGCTATATATTCTAGCTTCTAGCACGTGCCGACCTATATTGTAGAATACACCGGTCTTAGTGTCTAACCCTAGGTTATTGGGTACGGGGAGTCGATTGGTGTACATTAGAAGGTGCTAGGATGCTTCCTTCTATGAGTTATTACCCTACCCCCCTTTTCTAGCCTTTTCTAGCATGACATGTCCTACATCATAGAATACACCCGGTATTAGTGCCTACCCCTAGGTTATAGGGTATGGGGAGTCGATTGGTGTGTATTAGAAGGTGCTAGGATGCTTCCTTCTATGAGTTATTACCCCACCCCCCTTTTCTAGCCTTTTCTAGCCTGACATGTCCTACGTCATAGAATACACCCGGTATTAGTGCCTACCCCTAGGTTATAGGGTACGGAGAGTCGATTGATGTATATTAGAAGATGCTAGGATGCTTCCTTCTATGAGTTAGTACCCTACCCCCCTTTTCTAGCTTTTTCTAGCATGACATATCCTACATCATAGAATACAGCGGTATTAGTGTCTACTCCTAGGTTATAAGGTATGAGGAGTCGAATGGTGTATATTAGAATGTGCTAGGTTGGTTCCTTCTACGAGTTATTACCCCACCCCCTTTCTAACCCTTCTAGTACGATATATCGTATGTGACAGAACATATTCGATATAGGCATCGATTAGTACATAATCGACACTGCTGAATCGATTCCTGTGGTTTACGACGGGATCGATTCACTCCTAACAAGAGTTAGTATTAGATATTACCCTACCCCCCTTGTTGCATGCAATGTTGCAAATGTTGCAAACAAAATTTGCAACATTTTGCAACATTTTGCAACATCGTTATTTTGGCGTATTAACACGTTTTAAGGGTCAAATTATAGGTTTTCGGGTGCGTAGAAGCGTTTTCCGGGGTCAACGACGCGATTGGATCAAAACCCGAGGCTCTGGCGCACCGCACCGCCCGCACCGCGTCACATCATCTTTTTCGCTTTTGCCGTCTCGATTTTCTATATCTCAGCTACCTTTTTTTCTGACTATCACATTTCGAACCTATGTTAGAATCCGCAGCCAAAATTCAATATTATATGAATTATATATATATATATATATATATATATATATATAACATATATATATATATATATATATATATATATATATATATATATATATATATGCTATATATATATAACTATATATATATATATATATTACGCTTACACGTGTGTCAGTAGACAACGGATGCTCATATGTGTCTCCCCCCTTAATTTTGACCTCCCTTTAACCTCCTTTAGGTAGCTTAGCCCTCTTTTTGATGTTTTGACCTTGATATTTCGGTCTTGACCTTGATATTACGGCCTTGATACCGTATCAAGGCCTGAAATTGACCTTGCATAAAAGTTCGTGAGGGATTAAGTGAGATTAAGTCGAGCACATGTAGGTATCTAACGCAATACCTGTTGTAGGGAACTGTCCTAACATGAGGTCATGTAGGTATCTGCCCTAATTTGAGTTCCTGTATGTAACTATCCTAACCTCACACCTACACCTACACACACACACACACACACACACACACACACACACACACACACACACTCAATATTTTGATGCCTCAACTTTGATACCTCAGCTTTGATGCCTCAACTTTGATGCCTCAACTTTGATACCTCAACTTTGATACCTCAGCTTTGATGCCTCAACTTTGATACCTCCGCTTTGATGTCTCAACTTTGTTGTCTCAACTTTGATGACTCATCTTAATGTCTCAGCTTTGTATGACTCATCTTTGTTACAGGAAAAAAAAAGAAGGAGGAGGAGGAGGAGTAAGAAGAAGAAGAAGAAGAAGAAGAAGAAGAAGAAGAAGAAGAAGAAGAAGAAGAAGAAGAAGAAGAAGAAGAAGAAAGAGAAAGAAGAAGAAGAAGAAGAAGAAAGAAAGAGAAGAAGAAGAGTATATTTTGTTAGAGTTCGTATACACACAGTCTTACATTTTTTTTATTTCAATCAGGTCTTTTATTTATAGAAAAGCTGTTTCATTACCAAAGTTAAAGTTAAAGTTATAGATAAAAAGTTAAAGTTAAAGTTAAATTTTCATATTGAAGGATAAGATTTACATTTTTCATGTAGTAAATACAAATGGTTTTTGAAAAACATTTTTGTTTTTCAAAAAACATTTTTGTTTTTTGAAAAACATTTTCTTTTGATGAAAAACATTTTTGTTTTTTGAAAAACATTTTTGTTTTTTGAAAAACATTTTTGAAAAAACATTGTTTCTAGAAAAAAAGTTGTCAAATTTCCACGAAAAACATGATTTTAGGGACCATAAAGCATTAAAGCAGTAAAACACTACAGCAAACAGCCACCAGGGGGTCCCCACCCACCCTCACCCCCTCGTGTTTTACTGTTTTACTGCTTTACCATACTTATTATTAATAAAAATATATATAACCCTCATTTTTCTTTTACAAACTTAAACATTTCATCATATACACCATGTTTTTTTCTCTCTCCTACATAAACACAGCATAATAATAATAATTTTTTGCATAAACATAAAATAAAAATAAGTTCTTATGTATGAACTTAACATAGTAAGAGGATGAGGTAAAACAAGATTTTTTTAAAAATAATTTTACTGAAAAAGTGCATTATTTAAATATAAAGAAATATATATATATATATATATATATATATATATATATATATATATATATATATATATATATATATATATATATATATATATATATATATATATATATATATATATATATATATATATATATATATATATTAACGAGATTTACAATGTTGTTTACATGAAGGTATTTTAAAATATTACAGAACACATGCACATACACACAAGTTTTAATATATATATATATATATATATATATATATATATATATATATATATATATATATATATATATATATATATATATATATATATATATATATATATATATATATTATAGGGACAGACAAGTTCTTTACATACAGATATCTTTAAAATATTACAGAACACAAGTTTTTAAATATATATATATATATATATATATATATATATATATATATATATATATATATATATATATATATATATATATAAGAACAATTTTAAATATATATATATATATATATATATATATATATATATATTAATACATTTGCGCAGAACACATGGGATGAAGTTGAAACTGTGCATTCTCTATATAAGTCTCCAAACCTCCTATTCCTTTTGAAATAACATAGGAAATAAATATCTCGAGATGCATCAACCCATTCTTCAGCATATTCAGGCTCTATAGATTGCATTTTCTCATGCCAAAGAGAAGTAAAAGTATCAACATTAGTTGTCGTCAGCAAGCTGCTATACATTCTATTATAAGGTTTTCCCCATACTTCAGTGTAAATTTTATAAAACAAACCATAGGCTAGATGTATTAATTCGTCAAGTATGTCGACATTGTCAAGATGCATTAATATTTCTTCTTTTATTTTTAACAAGGTTGTAATATTCTCATGCGAATGTAAACAGAACCCTATTCTTGTACGTATGAATGTGTTAGCTGAGTAAGGTTTCCAGTAATTACGTACATCAATACTTTTAACACTATCGTAATATGAGAAAACAACATCTATTCTATTAATACCCCTCTCGCCTTCGTTTCTAATGGATATTTCACTATGACTCGATGTATCAGATATCACATACTCAGCCTTTACCCATTCTTCCACGGTGTCAATAATACGGAGGAATTCTTCAACAGAAATGAACAAAGGTGTATCATGTACACCTATCGTAGGAATACAGGCTATGTAACGATCACCATTAGGTTTACGAATAAATAAAAAAGATACAGCTTCGGGAATAACAAAGGTCCTCGTAAATATGTCGTTAACAAGTTTGGGAGTGTGAAAAGAAGCCATGGTGTTAGCTCAGTTGGAAATATCGTACTGAAGAAACTTTGTATATAAAACAGTCTCAAATCTATAGATAATATATTTTCAACCAATCATAAGAAAGTAAACAAGATTACAACATAACCTCCTTATCAACTCAGAAAGTCCATATAATCACGCCTTACATCGACAGCGACAAACATGTTTACAGAAGGATTAGGCATATACAAACTAAACTGATAATATATGTATACAAAGGAGGTCTATATTCATAAATTAACAATGTAGAAAAATGATCTTTGACAAAACAAAACAAAACACTATATTAAAACTGAAACAAACAAATAATAATAATAATAATAATAATAATAATAATAATAATAATAATAATAATAATAATAATAATAATAATAATAATAATAATAATAATAACACCGTGAATATATATATATATATATATATAATATCTATATATATATATATATATATATATATATATATATATATATATATATATATATATATATATATATATATATATATATATATATATATATATTTGAATGTTCCTTACATGAATGTTGGCTTACGAGACATCATTAAGATTTAATCGGTCCAAGTCCTTACACAAATGCCAGTTATCTTCGTTATTAGATATAATATACTTTTTCAATTCCTCAACTCCATCCCAGAGTACATACGATGCAAGTTCTCTCCCTGACACTACCATATGTTTTGGGTCAGGATCATTCACGTAAAGGGATTCTTCAAGCTGACGAATAAATGTATGAACATCTATCGAAGCTAAGAACTGATTAATTATATTTTCCGAATCTTTAGGTAACAGTTTTTTAAATGTATAATATGCCTCGTATAACATATAATGAGCTGCAGTAACATAATCGGTTAACATTTCTGTTTTACGCAACTGTTTTAACATTTTCTCTCGAACTCGACCCATATATTTTATCTGGGATGTGCCTCTAATATAGAAACCATATATTGTGGGGTTAAATAATCCTGTATCTTCGCGTCTCTGCCATATTCTAATATCCATAATATTCGTATCTAGATATTTAGAGAAGGTTAAAGTAAGTTTCTTATCATCATGATTTCCACCCCCACTGATAACTATTTCCCAACGATTTAATACACAGTGTGACTTAAAGTGTTCATTCACCCATTCTTCAGCATGTTGGCATACACAAAGTAATTCGTCGGAACTCATAAAAACACGTCTGTTATATTCATATTGGTCACTACATCTGAAGTAGGTAAAACCGTCTGGCTTTCTTGTATATAAGAAGGATACATCACTTTTCGGAATATTGATTTCCCAATGCACAATGTCACGTATAGAGGTGTATTTATCAAGACGAATCATTCTAACGGTAGGAATATACATCATAGGGAAATAAGAACACTTTTAAGACAGAGCACAACCTTCTACCACGTTCAAATCTAAAACGAATATGACGATGAAATAAGTTTCGAGAGAAAGAATAATGTAATATTACTGGAACAAACCCAAGTCTAAGAGATAAGGGATATTTCAACCAATCACAGAAAGGTATAGGATAGTTCAGCCAATCACAGAGTAGGGGCAAATATAGATAACGGATATATATAACAAAAAAACAGTATCCAAAATTCACTATATATATATATATATATATATATATATATATATATATATATATATATATATATACTTATATAACTCTTATATGGTGTAGGGCTTTGGATGCTATTTATCGCTGTTGGTGCCATCCGTTACATCCATGATTGGCTGGTATCTGTGGTGTGGCTCCATCTGCAGACTTGGGTTTGTTCCGGCTAATAACCCGTATTCTTCTCTCGAGCTTAACAAATCGTCATATTCGTTTAGACTGGCGATATTTGATAACTTCTGTCTCTTAAAGTGTTATTCCCATGTTCCGTTAGATGTGATGTCCACCTCGCGTAACGTGTGCGGTAATGACCAGAAAGCTCGCTGCGCTACAGAGAAACCTGTGGTGACACCAATATGGCTACCGGCTGAACACGTGGCCTATGTTCGGCTGGCGTGCTGCATGCTGGTGGTGAGGCGCACAGAAATGCACTGTAATCGTTGGAAAGCCAGTTATCGGTGAGGTGAAAATCATGATGATAGAGGCCTGGCAGCCTGCTCTAAACACAGTAATATGGATATATTGCATATGACGGCCTATGTTAACCCTGCTACATATTGAAGGCGATAAATGAGGTGCGCATTCAGCTGTTAAACGATTGCGTAAGAGCTGCTTCCCGGTACTGTATTACTGCAGCTTTCGACATATTATGAGCATATCACCATTTAAATTACCTAAGGTTCTTAGCTTCGATAGATCTTCATACGACTATTCGTCAGCGAAAATCCCCTTTACGTGGTGATCTGACCCAAGCATATGAAGCTGAACCGTGGAGAAGAACGCATCATGCTCTTCTGAAGTGGAGGTGAAGAATGAAGAAATATAGCCTCTGCAATAACGAAGATAACTGGCGAACGAGACCGAGTAAACACTGTGATGATATAAATAACCAACATTCAAATATGAAACATTCAAATACTTATATATATATATATATGTATATATATATATATATATATATATATATATATATATATATATATATATATATATATATATATATATATATATATATATATATATATATATACATATATATATATATATATATATATATATATATATATATATATATATATATATATATATATATATATATATATATATATATATATATATATATATATATATATATATATATATATATATATATATATATTCACGGGGTTTGGTGATACATAATATGTCAAATAAATATGTTGCCATGTGTATGTGTGTTATTATTATTATTGTGTATTATTATTATTATTATTTGTTTGTTTCAGTTTTAATATAGTGTTTTGTTTTGTTTTGTCAAAGATCATTTTTCTACATTGTTAATTTATGAATATAGACCTCCTTTGTATACATATATTATCAGTTTAGTTTATACGTAAAACACGCTCGCTGACGCTCTATTGTTTACCTATGATTGATTGAAAATATTATCAAGATTTGAACTGTTTCTTCAGCCAACGATAGCGCACCATAATGCACAAACGGCATTTATGAAGGACGCTGTTGACCAGAAGCTGTAGCTCTTTTATTTATTCGTAAAACCTAATGTGATCGTTACGCCAGCGACATTCCCGACAGGTGGCACATGATGCTGTTTGTTCATTTCTGTTGAAGAACCGCTATATATCATCGACACCATAGAAAAAATAAGTAAAGAAGCGAGTATGTATCTGGCTGGTAATAACCATTAGGAAACGAAGGCAGAAGAGGCTGTTAATAAAATAGATGTTGTTTTCTCGCTGTACGATGTGACCGCGGCGGTGTGCGTGGTACCTCGTGCCAGCTAACACATTCGCCCACCGCATGAAGTATTACAACGCGGTAAAAACGAAGAAATATTAATGCGTGCGGCAATGTGTTTATGATATTTGTACATTTATATTGGCTACTCGCCACTGGCTAGCAGGAAAGACCATAGAATGTAGCAGCACTTGCGGCAATATGTTGATATAACGGCATGAAAAATAGAGCGAATATACCCGAAAGGCGAGGTTGACCTCGTATTCCCTATGTTATTTCTAACGGGTTTGAAGACATATAGAGAATGCACGGTTGCTTCATCCATGTTGCACGAAATATATTAATATATACTATGTATATATAGCCAATAACTATATAACTAATAACATATATATATATATATAATATATATATAATAATAATAATAAAAACACCCGAATAACTAATATATATATATATGAATGTAAAACCACAAAGAGATATGTATTTAGAAACTTTAATTCTGTAATATTTTTAAAGAAGATATCTGTATATTCTTCTTTGTGTATATCTCATTAATATATATATATATATATATATATATATATATATATATATATATATATATATATATATATATATATATATATATATATGCTTTCATATAATATAATATATATATATATATATGTGTTAAAAAGGCTTGTGTGTGTGTCCGTAATGTTATATATACAAGAGCTAACTAAATGTAAAAACAACATTGTAAATCGTTAATATATATATATATATGTATATATATATATATATATATATATATATATATATATATATATATATATATATATATATATATATATATATATATATATATATATATATATTCTTATATTTATTAATAAGGACTTTCAGCCAAATTAGTGAGAAAATCTTATTACATAGATCCTATTTACTATGTTAAATTCATACATAAGAGCTTATTTTGTATGTTTATGCAAGGCTATTATTAGCTCTTTGTGGAAAAAGAAACATGGTGTGTAAATGAATGTTTAAGAGACTAATGCGGGTATATATATTTTAGTAATAATAAGTATGTTAAGCGTAAAACGGTAGGCACGGTGAGTGGTGAGACTGTAATCTTTACTGCTGTCTTTTATGTTCTAAAGTATGTTTTCATTGACAGCTTTCACCAAGTAATGTTTTTCAAAATGTTTCAAAAACAAACATTTTCAAAAACAAAATATAGAAAATGTTTTCAAAAATAAACGAGAAAGCAAAAATGTTTCTTTAGAAAAATGTGAGTCTTATCATGTGTGAAAAATTGCACAGCTTCAACTTTTATCTTATAACAGCAACTTTGACCAATGGCTGCTTTCACTGAAATGAACCTGATTGAAATAAAAAGAATAAAAAAAATGTTTAATTTTTTATACTCTTCTTCTTTCTCATTCTTCTTCTTCTTCTTCTTCTTCTTCTTCTTCTTCTTCTTCTTCTTTTCTTCTTCTTCTTCTTCTTTAATCTTCTTCTTCTTACTCTCTCCTCCTCCTAACTTTCTGTAACAAAGATGGTCATCAAGCGGACATTAATGGTGAAAGACGAACAAAGAGGCGGCAGCTGAAGTATCAAAAAGCGAACGGCTAGTCAAGGACCAGTGTATCAAAGTTGAGCATCAAGTGAGCATCAAGCTGGTAATCAAGTTGAGGCATCAAATGACCCGTGTATTGACATGGCTGTGTCGTGTGGCCAGGTGTGTGGCAGGCAGATTGGCGTAGGTGTGGGTGTGAGGCAGGATGGTTACATACGGGAGACCAGAATTAGGGCAGACTCGTGTTGGAGACAGTTTGCGTCCATGTAGCTCGATCTCGCCCAATCACGGGCACTATGCAAGGTCTTTCGGAGCCTGGCTGATCCAGGCCATCAGGTCAAGACCAGTATCAGGTCAAGCTGGAGCTAAGGTAAAAGATCAAGGCGATCGAGGGGCATTCTCGTAAGAAATAACTAAAAACGAACATATCTATATATATATATATATATATATATATATATATATATATATATATATATATATATATATATATACTATATATATATATATATATATATATATATATATATATATATATATATATATATTTATATATATATATATATATATATATATATATATATATATATATATATATATATATATATATATATATATATATATATATATATAACCCATGGAAGACCATGGTTTGGCGCTGCGGATTCAACACTCAGGTCAATCTGTCTAGTCAGCAGCTGAGATATAAAATCGGACATTGCGCTGAAAAAATGATGTGACGAGGCGAGACGATACGGCCTCGGTTTTGTTCAATCGTCGTTTCTACGCACCCGAAGAAACGACCCTTAAGCGTTAATACGCCAAATCTTCGATATTTAAAGATATTGCAAAATACGTTTATTGCAACATTTGCGGCATTGCCGTACGGCGACACGTGTTGGTTGCAATACGCCGTCAGAAGTGCAAGGCTGTATCTGTGCTAACTGTTGGGAGTGATCCCGTCCGTGTGAACCACAGTCGATTCGGCAGTGATCGATATGGCGCTGTCGATCTTAATATGTTCTGTCACGCCACATTATAACGTGCTAAATGAAGGCTCTTTGTGAAGGAACCAGCCTAACGCATTCAATATGCACCGTTCATACCTTATAACCTAGGAGTAGGCACTATTGTGTTCTAGATGTGAGATGCTCAATAAATGCTAGAAAAGCTAGAAAAGGAGTGAGCTACTAACTCTCTAGCAGCTGCTATCGTCATACCTGCCTGGCTAGGGTGGGCATAGCCTGGGTGGCGTAGTATGCTGACGCCAGTCAGGCTAGCTTCATGAAGCGTGTTCTTTCTAATACACGCACCAATCATTCCCGCCTAACACCTAGGGGTAATTTCAATACCGGGTACGTGTAAATGCTGAAAAGACCCAGAGAGGTGACAATATTCTCGTAAATCCCAGCACTGTAATCGTTTCCCCGTACCAGGTTGGGCGCAAGACCGGTAGTATTCACGGCAGACAAACCAGAAAGCTGGGGTACGCCAGCACGCGGCTACCGCGACCTTGGCCGCTGTCGCGACCTGCGGCCTGTCACAGCGGGATGCCGGCCTGCCAGCCTTGCATGACGACGGTGTGCTCGCTGGCTGCGTTCTTCGCGTGTCCTTCGATTTTGATTTGTATGGTTAGATAACTCTCATCAATTGCTTAGATATACTATATATATATATAATAATAATAATATAATAATATATATATATAATAATAATATATATATATAATAATAATAATAATATATGTATATGTATAATATAATATATATATATATATATATATATATATATAATATGTATAATAATAATAATATATATAATATATATATATATAATAATAATATATATATATATATAATAATAATAATAATATAATATAATATATATATATATATATATCTATATAATAATAATAATATATAATATAATATATATAATAATAATAATAATATAATAATAATAATAATAATAATAATAATAATATATAATAATAATAATAATATATATATATATATATAATATATATATATATAATAATAATAATATATATCTAATAATAATAATAATAATATCTATAGGTATATACTAATAATATATATATATATATATATATATCAGGGTGAAAAACTCAAGGCTTGATTGGAAAAAACAAATTCTTTTTTTCATGAAAGCTAATAAAAACTGGTATTTTTTGTTTGTTTTTTTTTTGTTTTTGTTTTCTTTCTTGTTTACTTACCTGTAAAATCAATATTTTAATTGTATAGCGTCTACATCGTCTATATTAATATTCTTTTAAGTTTTTGAATCCAAATATTTACATTAAGCACTCAAAAACAACAATTTATTTTTAAACACAAACATTTTTTTCACTTTTCTCAAAAACATCTTTGGGATTATTTTCAATATTACATATTCATCTCGCCATTCCAGCTGCTAGTTCTACATAAGGGCGTTGTTCGCCCTTCTATAGAGTATGAATCACATATCTGGGGTGGTTCACACACATATTGCTCTCCTTGATAAAGTGTAGTCTAGGGCTTGTCGACTCCTTAACTCTCTAACTCTATCTAACTTTCTTCAATCTTTCTAGCCGTCGAACTGTTGCATCATTGTCCTTATTTTATTGTTATTACAACTGACATTGTGTTTTTTTGAATTTTCCAGTCATGTACCTCCTCCTTCTTTGAGGAGAGATCCTACGACTTGTATTTCAGACAGTCTCATCCATTTTCCTCTCAACTCTATGACCCAGGCTTAACTGCTATGCTCAATTTTACATGTACTCTACTGGTAAAGTCTGGAACATGTTTTCTTCCCATTTATTTACTATCTAAATATATAATTAGGATGTATTAGCCATATGCTTTCATTTAGAGCAGCTTTTTTAATTACTTTTTTATTTGAAAATGAAAAAAAAAAAATAAAAAAAATAATTTTTGGTTAGTTTAAACCAAAAAAAACCATGTTGGTTTAAACCAAACAACCCACATATATATATATATATATATATATATATATATATATATATATATATATATATATATATATATATAAAACCATATATATATATATATATATATATATATATATATATATATATATATATATATATATATATATATATATATATATATATATATATATATATATATATATATATATATATATATATATATATATATATATATATATATATATATATATATATAAATATATATATATATATATATATATATATATATATATATATATATATATATATACTACTGCTATATATATATATATATATATATATATATATATATATATATACAGAACAATGCGGTAAGAATCAATTTCATTGTAAAATTTCGAATATTTGTCTTCCTTCGGAAAACGTCTGCAATGGCTATGACGACTGCATTGATGCCTCGGATGAAACAGTCGATCTTTGTCAACCCAGAAAATGCAGGTAACTCGCTCAGGAATTTGTTATTCTTTATCAAAAATATTAAACATTTAAATAACTCAAAGTAAGAATCATAATCATCAATAAATTTTACCCAGAACAGAAGAATTCCATTCCGTATGATGGTGATTAATTAGAGGATATCTTTGGTGACATTTTGTAACCAGCTTTCCTTGGTACGTTTAATGATGAATATATTTTCGACGCTTGAAGTTTTAATGACAAACGAGACACTGAGTCGGAGTAGTGTCTGACTGACAAATGACACCCAATTAATGAGATGAACTGCTGCATTTCAATTATGCCAAGCTCATATATATATATATTATATAGAGAGAGAGAGAGACAGGAGGAGAGTTATGCAGAGCAGAGAGAGTATGGCGCAGCAGCATATATACATATATATGAGAGAGAGTATATACATATATATATATATATATGGTATATATATAAGATATATAGCAGCTTATATATATATATATATATATAATTATGATATATATATATATATATATATATATATATATATATATATATATATATATATATATATATATATATATATATATATATATATATATATATAAAGAAGAGAGGACATGATGAAAATCCTTTCTGGAAGAGGAGAGAGAGAGTATATATAAGAGAGTGTTATAGGTATATATATATATATATATATATATATATATATATATATATATATATATATATATAGTATATAATAGTGGCGATCCTGCCTCATGTTTGGACGCATGCAATGCTGGAAACTAAAAAGCTAAAGAAAATGTTTATCCTTTAAAACTATATATATAGCAGAGAGGAAGAGAGCATATATATATATATATATATAGCATATAGAGTATATATATATATATATATATATATATAGCAGAAGAAAGATATATATATATATATGTATAGTAAGATATATATATATATATATATATAGATTTATATATATATACATATATATGGTGCCAAACTAAAAAGAGAAGTACCTAGCTGATATCTATAAACTAGTGTAGGTGCAAGAAAACTAACAATATATATGGAATCAGCGTATGAAATTTGTAGGAAAAAAAGGATTTTTTTATATAATAACAGTATTTTGGAATCAATGTAGAGCAACAGGGCTTATATATAATGACGATGGTCAAAAACATCAGCAGTATTTTTACCTCTGCACTCTGGACCTGGCCTTGGACCTTTTGGCCTTGACCTTTTGAGCCCAACACTGCCTCTTTGACCTTTGGCCTTGACCTTTTTTAGTCTGGATCTTTAGTTTGACTCTGGGCCTAGAACTTTTTCGCCAAACCTTGTCTTCATACCAATTTGGCCCACCCTAATTTTTTAGGCAACCCCTAATTTCTTTTGTCAACCCTAATTTTCGGCAATCCCACTTTTGTAACCCTTCGAAGAAGGGTGAGCCAAACGGTTGCGTCAGCAACCGTTGTACGTACACCAATCTCTAATTTTTTCTCGACCAACCCCATTCTCCAAAGCGGGGTCATTTTTAGTCTACATCTGCACTTGCCACCCTTTAGGGCTTAGCACTTTTTGATGTTCTACCATGACCTAGCAGGGATGATGGCTTTTTGATCGGCGTTACATACCATGGTCAATTTTGGCCCCCGGTAATTTTTGTCCTTTAGGGGCTGATCTTATTTTGACAAGGTCTTTAATTTTTTGTCCTGACCTTTCTCCAAAGTTCACACAGATGTACCAGGTCAATTTTGACCCACGGTAATTTTTTGGCCTTCCTTTAGGGGCTTAGCCCTTTTTGATGTCTTTAACCTTGTTTGACCATGATATTTCAGCCTTGACCCTGTCATATACCATGGGTCAATTTTCGCCAATTTTTTGCCCACTCGTAGCCCACCCGTCACATATTTCCTCTTCCTAATCCTGAACGTATGTGGTTCAGTGATGCTGTTCATTAGTGTTCTATGATTGCTCCATGAGTGACGGCAGTGCTAGGAGGCCAAAGTTGAGGCCAGCTGAGTGCCAATGAGTGCCAAGTGAGGGCCAATGAGTGCCAAGTGAGTGCCTAGTGCCAAGTGAGTGCCACATAGGGCCAACTGAGTGCCACTTTTTCAAGCCTTTTCTAGCCTCTGAAGAGTCCAATATGGCAACAATTTTTTTTTTTTTATAAGCAGGCGTGGAAATCGATGGTGTATATTACAAGTTGCTAGGATGCTTCCTACTAAGAGTTAGTCTTTTCATCACTTAGAGAGAGAGAGAGGAGAGAGGAGAGAGAGAGAGGAGAGAGAGATATATATATATATATATATATATATATATATATATATATATATATATGTTTATCAGTAATACACACCTACACACACATACACTATAAATAATTTGTATGGTTTTAGCATTTTACTAATAATTTATACACACCATGACACTTATAAGCACCCTTACACTCTCCATAGACACTTTACATTAAACCCTATACACTTTAATCGTTGTTCACATAGAGATGAGCATGACTTTCATACCTTACACCTACACACTTGATATTGATGCCTCAACTTGATGTTTCAACTGATGCTCATCTCTATAGCCCGCAGCAGCTACGTCAGCATTGATGCTCAACTTTAAGGTTCATTCTTTGATGACTCATCTTTGATGACGCCATCTTTGATACCTTGATGATTCATCTTTGATACATTTTCTAACCTTTTCTAGACTTTTCTATCCCACATCATAGAACAACACTAATATTGATGTTTTCCCCTAGTTCATAAGCGTACCATCAGGTCGCCGCATGCGCCCTCCGCGCGAAGGCTGACAACCCCGCACCCGCAGGTGCGACCCGCCGCGTCCCCGTCCCGCTTACCGCGTTCCTGCCCACTGCGTGCGCCCAGGCGAATATTTTGTGTTCGCCCGCCGCGTGCCCGCAGGCGCAATATTCCCGCGCGAATGAAAAATATATATACTATAAGTCATTCATTTTTATTTCATACTTAAACATTTCAAAGAATTTCTTTTCAAATATACTATGAGTCATTCATTTTTATTTCATACTTAAACATTTTTATTAAAAACATTGCGAACTCTAAAACTGTAATCCACATATCTTCATGAGCAATGAAATACATTATTAAACATTATTATTTACTTAATACTTTTACTTGAATACTTTTAATTATAAATTAAATTAGCAAGAAGAAAAATTACGAAAATATAGTATCATTTTATTTACTAATTGTACGGAATATTTATTAAAACATAAATCCTTTACATACCTTCAAATTGTGTAAATCAGTAACTAATAGGTGTGACTTAACAATCAAGGGGGATTAGTATAAGCTTAGAGCGGGTTGCTTTACTGTTTTAACTCATGTTTTACTGCTTTAACTCATATTCTTTACTGCTTTAACTCATATGTTTTTTACTGCTTTAACTCATGTTTTACTACTTTAAATTCTCATGTTTTACTGCTTTTAACTCACATATTTATTAACATTACATATTTAAAGCAGTAAATCAGTAAATCAATAGGTGATGTGTTACCTAACACCCAAGGGATTAGTATGCTTTTCATTGCTTTACTGCTTTAACTTTCTGCTTTACTGCTTAACTCACTGCCAATGTTTTAACTCATATTACATTAAGATATTTTGTAAGCGTAGTAAATCAGTAAATCAATAGAGGTGTTACCTAACACCTAAGGATTAGTATGCTTTTTGTTTTTACTGCTCTACTGCTTTTAACTTTCAAGTAATGCTGTTTAACTTTCTGTTTACTGGCTTTAAACTTTCTGCTTTACTTTGCTTTTAACTTTCAAGATTTGTTTTAACTTTTCTGTTTTTTGTTTCATGCTGAATTTTCAGTTTTTACTGTTTAACTCACATGTTTTACTGCTTTAACTCATGGCATTATTACATGATATAGCCTAGTAAAACAGTAAACTAGTAAACTAATAGAGGTGTGACCTAAATTGCTGGGGATTAGTATGCTTTGTTTTTACTGCTTTACTGCTTTTAATTAATCATCTACATTTATATTATTCACGCATTGCTTTTGAATCTATATGTTTTACCGTTTTGACCTCATATGTTTTACTGCTTTAACTCACATTTATTAACATTATGTTTTTATTTTGTTTTAATACTTTTATTTATTTTATTATTATTTTTATTTATTTTTATTTATTTATTTTCTATTATTTTATTATTTTATTTTATTTTTATTATTATACTTAGTGTTATTACACTATCTATTTATATTTATTTATTTAGAAGCCATATACACATTGGCCATAATTTAAGACTTTGAAAGTCACATATCTACTTGGTGACACTTATACACACACACACACACACCAGACTCCTGTATACACACATTCACCATGACACTTATACACACACACATTCACTATGTCACATTTACATTTACCCATAGACACTTACATTTACACTTTTACACACGTGGTCACACACAATATGCTTAATAGTACACACACACACACGCACATGCATTTTCACCTTATACTTATAAGATATATTCAATTATGACACTGTGAGATCAAATTCATGATATTTTTGCACTTACATTTACACTTACACACGTACAAACACACGACCAACCCTTTTGTCGGGCCAATTTTGACCCACCCTAATTTTCGGCAACGCTAATTTTTCGACCAACTTTGGTCTTCCAGGGTGTAATTTGAGAACCCAGTTTTGGTCAACCCTTTGTATTCTTACGGTACAATTTGATGTCTTCAGCTTTGATGCCTCAACTTGATGCCCCAACTTTGATGCCTCAACTTTAATGCCCTGTAGCTTTGATGCTCTCACCTTGTTGATGGTATTCAACCTTTGATGGCCTAACTTTATGGCTCAACGGATGGTAGTCATCTTTGATGGAAAATCTCCCATATTGGTTCAGCTTTTGATGACTCAGACTGCATTGATGGTTCAAACTTTGATGGTTCACCACCGTAAGTGATATTCACAGGGCTGGTGATTGAGCTGAGCTGGAGTTGAGTCGGAGTCGCAATTTTCCCCAGTTTGAGTTGAGCAGAAAAACTGTGCGGAGTTGAGCCTGGAGCTGAATGTATCTCGTGTGGTGAGTTGAGTTGAGTCGAGTCGAAAATTTGGAGAACTATTATTATTATTTATATATATATAATATTAGTTATTATTATTATTATTATATATATTGCTTATTATTATTATTATTATTATTATTGTTATTATTATTATTATTGTTAGTTATTATTATAAAAGTTTGATTTTATTTCCAACGTTCTAAATATTTATTTTGTACATAATTTAATTTCCTTAAAATAATCTTTGAAAATAATATACAGGAGAAGAAGAAGATATATTTACATAGATTTCTCGACGCGTTTCGTCTCTATACTTGAGACATCTTCAGAGGATTATTTCTTGTAAGCGAATGAGTCTTTGTAATCTGATATATACAAGTAAATCATATGATATTGAGTCTGATTGATAAATACATAAAATTTTATGTTAATGTCTGGTTGCGTGTTTTGATGTAGAAGGCCTCCGCATTTCTGGACTTCACACGATCTGTATAATATTGTGAAGTGTTTAGAAATATTATCACTAGTTAGTTGATTAACTATATGCTCGTAGTTGAAATGTTCAGATTCGGTTGACTGTAGAGGTTGATGAGAGTGCCTCAGTCCGACAACGGCCTTCGTGCAACGCAATATAAGGTCGACGCACAGTCTAATCCTAGGGCAGTTAAACGGTACACAACGTGATGGTCGTTAAGCAAAGCATCCTTTGTGCTAAAGGAAGATGCCAGTTGTTTGGACCTATGGTATAGTCTGACTTTAAATTTTGTGTCTTTAGTTTTGAGGTGAGAATTCAAAATATTACGAAGGCACTTCTTCCTTTTTGACAAATAGCATTGGAAGTTTTGAAGAAGAAATTTACTGAATTTTTCTTATGTATTATTTTACTTTCTTTTATTATATAATTTGTGGTGTTTTATTAATTAAATTTAACTGAATATTAGTACACTGTTAATTAAATTTACTTAATGCGGCAAATTTCTTTATCAAAAGTTTTCCTGAACATAGGTTGTGTGCTCTGTAAACTAAAATTTTTACGATAGATTCTTTGTAAATAGTCGTTGAATAGGATCCATAGTTCATATACAGACCATTATCAGTGGGTTTTGACATGCATGCCTGTAGATAATGAGCCGTCAGAATTAACATTGATTTTGATATCTAAAAAACAGATTAACCTAAGTTTTGTATGTGAATTTTAAGCATGACAAATTTTTAATGACATTAACTGATGTATATGATCTATGTTCCTAAAAATAGTGAGGTGTCGTCGACATACCTTTTGTGTAAAATACGGGGTTAAAGCGTTTGTTTCACGAAGGATTTTGTTTTTCCAGATTGAACATAGAGTCGGGCAAATGTAGGTCCGCGGTGAACCCTTCGGTACTCCATCAATAGATATATGTTTTCTAATTTGAACAGGTTTTGAGTACTAAACAAATAATAACAAAGGCTCTTCATATGTTGTGCTGATATATCTGGGGGTAGCTAGTTTGATGATGTTACTTAAAAGAATTTTATTCTGGTTTAATTGTATCAAGAACCGGTAATATTTATGAACAAAGATTCTACATCAAGTGAGGCGAATATATTAGTAGCTTCAAGTTTTAAGTTTGATAATTTACATAATGTTTCATTATTTGATTTAACTATGAAAGAGTTATTAAGATATGGTAGAATAATGCTGTTCAGATATTAGGCAATTTTCGTGTAAACCGTCTCTGCACACATATATAATAAGGTCCTCAAAGGTGAATTTTGAGTTTTATGTATTTTATGCAATCCATAATATATATATATATATATATATATATATATATATATATATATATATATATAGTATAGATATATATATATATATATATATATTATATATATATATATATATATATATATATATATATATATATATGAGTATATATATATATATATCCAAATATATATAAGTTCTTTTAATTTTATCAGAAATTCTTTTGTTTTTTATTTCATGTTTGATTCCTTTTACCATATTATTATTATTATTGATATTATTATTGTATTATTATTAGTTATTATTATTATTATTATTATTATTATTATTGCTATTATTATTATTATTATTATTATTATTATTATTATTATTATTATTATTGAAACTGAAAGTATTAAACTGTTAATTTCCATATGATGTTTTTACATTAAAATAAAAATAATTTCCAGTATTATACTTTCGTTACATTTGTTTCGAAACTGAAATATACTGGAGCCGGCTGGCGCCTGCATCTTTTATGTCTCTACGGCATTTTACCTGTATGTACGGACATTAGATTCACTGGAAAAGTGTATAGTTTTTATCCCAAAAGCAAGCGAAAAATTGTTGAAACAAATGTTTGGTTGTAACCTGTGTTAATTCATCTGAGCTTGAGTCGAAAATTTTGAATTGATCAGTTTGAGCTGAGTCGAGTCGAGTCGGAGCTGAGTCGAAAAATTTTGTTTATGGAGCTTGTTTCGGAGCTCTGAGTCGAAGATTTTGCTTAGCGGAGTCGGAGTTTGAGCCTGAGCCGAAAATACGGTTGGGCTGGATGAGTTGAGCTTGAAAACGAAATTGAATTATAAGGGTCGGAGTCGGAGCGGAGCCGAGCTGAAATATATTTTACGACCCGCAGCCCTGGTATCTAGTGATGTTCTATTAGTGTTCATGAGTATTATTGAGCAAAGAGGTCGCGGAGTGCCATGAGCGCCAATGAGTGCCTGCGACGCTAATGAGCGCCAAGTTGAGGCGTCTACATGTGCCAACTGAGGCCACATAGTGCCAACTGAGCGCCACTTTTTTCATTTTCTAGCCTCTCCTGAGCCCCGAATAGCCCTAATATGGGTATCTACCCCTAGGTTATAAGGGGAATCGATTGGTGTATATTACAAGTTGCTAGGATGCTTCCTACTATGAGTTAGTATTTTTATAACACTTAGTCACTTATACCTATATATACTTACATCTAGCCTGATATATAATTTTCACACTCACACGCACACGCACATTTTGCACTTACACTCCAGCACACCGAAGCCTCAACTTTGAAGGTTCATTTTTGATGACTCATCTTTGATGAAGCCTATCTTTGATAATATATATTAGATATCCATCTTTTTGATGACCATCTTTGTCTACACCCTCTAGATCATAAGCGCCCACCAGGCCGCAGCATGATCCCACCGCTCGAAGGCCCACGACCCCGCACCCGCAGGTGCGTCCCGCTGCGTCCCCCACCCGCCACGTGCGCCCGCAGTGCCATATCCCTGCGGTACCCGCCTGCCGCGTGGCCCGCAGGCGCCATGGCTTCCGCGTACTGGCTCACCGCGTGGCGCCTGCAGGCGGCGATATTCTCGCATGACTTTAGTGAAGAGAGAGGTAGAGAGAGGATATATATATATATATATATATATATATATATATACTACGAGTCATTCATTTTTATTTCACACTTACACTTATTAAAGTTTTCAGGAACCCAAACTGTAATCATTACAGACATCTTTATATTTTTACTTAATACTTTAATCAGAATTTTTTGAAATTATAAGGTAAGAAGAAAAACTAGAGGTTCACAGATATATAAACATTTCATTTGCATTCACAACTGTACGAAATTTTATTAAAAACATTAACATTACATATCTTATAAAGCAGCAAATCAGTAAATCAATAGAGGTGTTACCTAACACCTAAGGGATTAGTATGCTTTTGTTTTATCAGTTTACCTGCTTTAACTTTATGTTTTACTGTTTTTAACCTCATATGTTTACTGCTTTTAACTCACAGTATTTATTAAAATTACATAATCTTAGCAGTAAATCAGCAATCAATAGATGTGTTTATGAAAGGAATAAGGGGTTAGTATTTACTTTTGGTTTACTGCTTACTGCTGAATCTATGTTTTTACTGTTGAACTGACAGTGTTTTACCGTTTAACTACATATTTATTATTACGCCATGATAATTTTAAAGAAAATCCGCAAATCAACAGAGGTGACCTACCACCATGGGGGAATAGTATGCTTTTGTTTTATTTGCTTTACCGTTTAACCTATGTTTTACTGTTTATGAATCTATGTTTTACTGCTTTTAATCTGTTTTATCGCTTTAACCTTTGTTTTACTGCTGAACTCGTATATTTATGTTTTATTCTTATTAATGTTTTTTTTTACTATTTTTATTATTAATTTATTTATTTTTATTATTATTTTTATTATTTTTATTTTTATTTATTATTATAACTTATGTTATTTACCTTCATATCGTCATATGATATTTAGAAACATATATACATGTCATACACACACAATAATATCATAACTGTCAGCATATATCATTTAGAGCACTTTATACATTCACTTCATGATACTATACATTACATTCACTATGATACTTATTGTACTCTATAGATACTTATTTACTTACACATTGAAGGGTACAAGAAACGTAAAGTAACAGAACCAGTTAACACCCACTTGATTAATTGAAGTATG
>JABUQX010144446.1:7500-10000 GCA_015478945.1 Trachelipus rathkii
TTTTCTTTTTCTTTTTCCTCTCCCAGGAAGGATTTTTCATCCTGTCAGCCGCGCAAGCGTCTTTCTCCAGACATCCCTCTGCTGCACTATTCCTCTTCTCTTTAGCACTCTCATTTTTGGTAGCTGACATCTTTCCAGAGAGTCCTCCACCGACTCCGCCCATCTCTTCTTCGGTCTTCCCCTTGGTCTTCTGCCCTCTGGTGTCCATTTCCATCTTCTTTTCCTCATTCTCTCCTGCTCCATCCTCTAAAGATGTCCCCACCATCTCAATCTCCCCACATCCATCTTCAGTATCATCTTCTTCACCCCTATATCTTCTCTAATTACTTCATTCCTTATTCTGTCTCTCCTACTCTTTCCAATCATAGTTCTTAATACCTTCATCTCCGCCGCTTGTATTCTACTCTCCTCTCTTCTCGTTGTTGTCCATGTTTCCGCTCCGTACAGCAGCGTCGGAGTCAGTATACTGTTAAAAATAACTTTTTTAACCTCTATTCCGATGTTTTTATCTTTCATCATGGGGTATACCGCTTTCATAACTAATCCATACTTTTCCATTCGTCGCGTAATCTCTCCTCCACTTCCTCCCCTTCTGCTAAAACATCCTCCGAGATAATTGCAGGTATTTACCACCTTCACCTCCTCCCCTCTCACCACATCCTCATTCCCTCCTCATTTCCTCCGGTTATTGTTAATATCTCTGTCTTCTGTACGTTCATCCTCATCCCTGCTTCCTCCAACTCCTCCGTAAACAACTCCACCACCTCTCGAATCGTCTCCTCTCTCTCGCTCCAACATGCCAGATCGTCCGCATATGCCATTATGTCCCCTTCAAATTCTCCCAGTCTCTCCCTCACTTTCCTTATCACCACGTCTAAATATAATATAAACAGCAGTGGAGATAAAACACTCCCCTGCTTCACTCCTGTTTTCACCTCAAACCATCTATCGTTCTCACACTCAGTTCTAACATTACAACTGCATTTCTCATACATACTTTCTATTGCCTTCTTTAATCTACCCCCTCACTCCATAATTCCTCTCCATAGCTCTCCAGAGCTTTTTCCTTGGCACCGAATCAAATGCCTTTTGCAGGTCGATGAACGCTACAAAGAATCTCTTGCCATATTCCAGCATCTTCTCCGAAACCATTCTTAGTGTGAATAAGAGGTCCGTCGTTCCTCTTCCTCTTCTATACCCGTACTGTTCTTCTCCAAGTCTCGGCTCTACCTTCTCTCTCAGCCTCCTCTCCAATATTCTTTCGTATATTTTTGCCAGATGGTCCATCAGTGAAATGCCTCTATAATTATTACAGCTTCCTGCATCTCCTTTACCTTTATATATTGGTATTATTATTGCTTTGCCCCACCTTTCCGGCACCTTTCCCTCTCTCCAACACTTGTTCATCAAACTGATGATTCTCCCTCTCAGCTCCTCTCCTCCCTCCACCACCAACTCCACTTCTCCATCCTCTCCTGGGGCTTTACCCTTCTTCATCCTTTTTATAGCCTCCTCATATTCTTCTACCGTTATCTCTCCGCCTTCCTCCTCCTCTTCCTCCTCCCTCGTCTGATCTACAGCTTCTTCCTCTTGTTCTCTGTATTCTACATTTAGCAGATCTTCATAGTATTCGGTCCATCTATCATTTCTTTCTTCCGGTCTCACAAGAATCTCTCCGTTTCTATCTTTTATATTTCTAGTTACGGTTTTTGGTTTTCTATACGCCTTCGCCATCTTAAATATCTTTTTCTTCCCTTCGCCCACATCTCTCGTTATTTCTCCTGCCATTCTCTCCGCCTCCATCTTTTTTGCCCTCTTTATTCTTTCTGCCTCATTCCTTGCCTGTACATATTCCTCCCTTGCTGCCGCTGTTCTTCTTTTCAGCCACTTCCTCATTTTCCCTGTTTTTTTCCTTAATTGCTTTTTTCACTTCTTCGTTCCACCATGGTGTATGTCTCTTCCTAGTACCTCCTACCCATCTTTTACCAAGAGTTTTCTCTGCCACTTCCTTAATGACATCCTGCAAGTCTTCGTTTTCTTCTTCATTCCTTAGGGTTTCCTGCATTTCCCGTTCATAATTTCGTCTCGTTTCTTGTTCTTCTAACTTCTCCACTCTGATCACTGCCCTCTTCTGCTCATTTACTCCTCCTTCCCCTCTTATCTTCATGTCTGCCACCACCAGTCTATGATCCGCATCTAAGGACACTCCCGGGATCACCTTTACATTCTTAACCATCCTTTTATCGGAGACTATCATGTAGTCTATCACCGATTTTTGATCGAATTGTTGCGTTACCTGATTCCATCTATACCTCGTAAAGATGTGAGACTCTCTGTGCTTGAAAAACGTGTTCATTATTTTTAGATCGTTTCTCACACAAAAATCAATCAACGCCTCTCCCTCCATGTTTCTTGTATCCTCTCCAAATGTTCCCAATACTCTCTCCATCTCTCTTCTCTTTCCTACTCTAGCGTTGAAATCTCCCATCAACAAGCACCT
>JABUQX010144446.1:37500-41986 GCA_015478945.1 Trachelipus rathkii
GACTGGCAATAGATTTTTGTTTTTTCCTATCATACAAAGTAGGTTTGCTGACTTATGAAGGAAGCCAGGCTTTATTAAGTGGCCAGCTGCATTGCAGCAAAATAATATTGTCACGCGATCCTTTGCTGCTTTGAAGCCTGGGCCTCGCTTTTCATTTTTAGAAATGTATGTGTGATCTCATTTTTTTTCCAGAGAAGCCCAGTTTCATCAGCATTGAAAACTTGTTCAGGCAGTTACCCTTTATCTTCATTTATTTTCATAAATTCATCTGGAAAAGTTCTTGCTGCTTCATTATCTGCGGACGTCGATTCTCCTGTCGTACGAATATTTTTTAAAGCAAAAACGCTTTTTGAAATTATCAAGCCAACCCTGGCTAAATTTATACTTTGTCATTTCGATTTTTAAACTTATCATATAGAGTAGTGGCCTTTGTTCTTAACGTTATTCCGTCGCAAGGCACTCGTTTTCGATTCATGTCTTCGAGCCAGATATTTAATGCCTGTTCAGTTTTAACCAACGTATCATCTCGCAGACGGCTTGTCATTTTAGATGCACTTAAAGATCTTCCTAGTATGACTGCGTTCTTAATTCTTTTTCTTTGTTTTTAATTGTTCGAATTGTCGATTCATTTCTCCCGTATTTACATGAAACAGTTGTTATAGAAGAGCCAGCTCTAATTAAATTAAAATTTTTATTTCCTCTTCCAGTGATATGCCAATCTATGCTTTTTTTAAGAATTTGGTTGTGGTATGTTTCGTTTCTCAGCTATGATAAAAAATATTTATAAAATACTGTACACACTGTATAAAATTTGTTAATATTTCAGCGAGAGAAGCATATACAAACGCTATCAATGCGAGTGCAACGAGTTACAGTAAAAGCCTATTGCCAGCAGAGGATCCTTGTGGACTCTAAAGTTATTCGTTTTCTTTTCATTTTAACTGTATGACTAATGAATTACAATTTTAATTTTATTTTTGCAATTTTAATTTTAATTTTTATTATCTTTTTAACATATGTTTGTATTACAGAATTTTAATTTTATTTTTGTAATTTTAATTTTTCTTTTTATCTTTTTACCAACCGCAGTATAGCAAGCCAGCGTTCTATAAGACCGCGTTCTACGAGGGACGACTATATATATATATATATATATATATATATATATATATATATATATCTATATATATATATATATATATATATATATATATATATATATATATATATATAGCAAAATGTGTGCGTTGCTGTCAGTAGAGTTACATATATATATATATATATATATATATATATATATATATATATATATATATATATATATATATATATATATATATATATGCGAAAAATAAGATAACTATTCTTTGAATGTTTTTTTTTTAAATGCTGTCAATAATCAATCCTTTGCTGATAATTTTATAAATGCCCAGTTTTTGGGCAGGCATTTATGAAATGGGCAAATGCCTGGACAAATGCCCATTTTATAAATGCCTGCCCACTGGGATTGTCCAGCGCCTACATCACATATATATATATATATATATATATATATATATATATATTATCGGACCTCGTCGCATAACCGTCCAAGTCGTGTCAGCCGCTGACTATGAAATTTCCACTCATTCTGGTGAACTTGGTTGTTTTTTACGATTGATGCTTCAAATTAGAGGTTTTCAATGTAGGTAAGATTGTTTTTGTTGATTTTTAAAGTCTGGAAGACCGTTTTCGAAGGTTTTGACCCCCAACTCGGAAAATATAGCCTCCAAAAGGGTATTTGGAATTCCTTGATGGTTTTTTTGAGGGATTCGTATGATTGGGATATCATTTCTGATGGTTCTATTCGATTCCCATGGTCTGTTAACCCCAGAAGGACGTTTAAATCGACTTTCTAAGAGCTCTGGTTGGCTATATACATGGATTTTCATGGTCGGTGCGATAAACGATAGTTTAGAAATAATCGAAATAATATAGGGCGTGTAACTGACGGGTGTCAGATTTAGTCAAAATCTGTCACACTCGAGATATTGGCTATCCTTATGGCCAGAGCGTATGTTTCATCCTCCGAGTCTGATTTTGAGGCCGTAGAGCCTCAAATTTGAGGCTGCGATCCCCAACTTTGGGGTTCGATTCTAAAAAAAAGTTTGAAAGCATTGGTTGAGGGGTTTAAAACTAAATGTAGATAAGAGTTAATTGATGGTAGTGGATGATGGGTGATGAGAGTCCACAGTGTGATCATGTTAAATGGTGATGAATTGGAACAAGTATCTGAGTTTAAATATTCAGGTTATATGTTCGATGAAAAGGGAACGGATGATGCAGATTGTAGTAGGAAAGTTGTGTATAGTAGAAAGGTGACTGGTGGAATTAAATCCTTGATGAATGCAAAGGAACTAAGTCTTGAGTACGCTATTGTTCTGCACGAGGGTACGTAGTTACCAGTGTTAATATATAGTAGTGAAACTATGGTGTGGAATAAACGGTATAGGTCTAAAGTGCAATCTGTTCAGAGGGATAATCTATAAAAGGGGAATGTTAGTTATGAAAAGAATTGGTAAACTGAGGAATGAACTTGCTGGGGAGTTGTGTGGTGTAAACAAAGGTGTAAATGAGAGAATAAATGAGAGTGTATTAAGATGGTTGGTGAAGATTGACCCAAATCGTCGAGAGGGAGAATGGGCGACAGGTAATTTGTTCGACATTTTTTTAAAAAATCTGTCGACTATTTTTCTTATTAGTTTGAATGTGTCGACTTTTGAACAATTTTTTAAAAACATCTATCGACCCATTTTCTCTTCATTTTGAATGTATCGGCGATTTGGACACCATATCAATTGTTTTTATATGTCAAAGATTTAGACATATCAAATTTTTTTTTTATAAGTAAAATGGGGCCAACATTCGTTTTGTTGGGTTATTTAGAGTTTCTCTAATGAATCTAGCAAAATTTAACCTAACCTAAACTAACCTAGCCCCTGCGGCGGATTGTACAGATCGATGTTGCCCTAAAACTAGCTCTAACCTGGATGGATTGACGTTACTCTAAAACTAGCCCTAACCTGGATGGATCGATGTTGCCATATATATATATATATATATATATATATATATATATATATAAGAAATATATATATCTATTGCTTATATATATATATATATATATATATATATATATATATATATATATATATATATATATATATATATATATATACATATATTATATATATATATATATATATATATATATATAATATATATATATATATATATATATATATATATATATATATATATATATATATATATATATATATATATATATATATATATATATATATATATATGGGAAAAAATGTATTTCATTAACAGCAAAATTTCTTATACTTATTATCTCATATCTCAAAAACTACAATAGCTACAGGGAAAAGGAATACATTGTTGGAATGCTGGTCCAATTTAAGTGCGGAAAATTTAAAAAAAAAAAAAAAAAAAAAATCTGAAAAACTACAATATTAAATTTTTCTTTTTTTTTTTACTAAAGAATACCCCAAGGGTATACCGCACCGATGGCAGGAGTCGGGGTCTCTCGGCCTTCCGGGGAACTACGGGGTAGGACTAATTCCCCCCCTCCGGGGAGGGTCTCCGGAACCCCCGCTCTTTGGTATTTGGGTGTCGCAGTGGTTCCTCCGCCCCTCCCCTACGGGGGTATGGAAACGTCCCCCCTGTGTTCCCCGTAACGGCTCGAGCCCCCTACATTGCCGTGTAATACCTTTACAAATAATATATATATATATTATGTCCCCTGCTCCTAAAAAAAAAAAAATAGCCAATATTTATTTTATTTATTTATTATTTTTTTTTTACATTTTCCTAACTAAAATTTTACAAGGATTCCAAAAATGTATTCCTTTTCGCTGTATCTATTGTAGTTTTTGAGATATGATTTTTTTCTCATTTTTTTTTTTTTTTTCCATTTCCAGGACTAAAATTGGACCCAACAATGTATTCCTTTTTCCTGTAGCTATTGTAATTTTTTAGATATATATATATATAAAAAAATAATATTTTTTTGTTTATAAAATATATATATATATATATATATATATATATATATATATATATATATATATATATATATATATATATATATATATATATATATATATATATATATATATAATAACTTTATTTCTTTTAACAAAATATATATATATATATATATATATATATATATATATATATATATATATATATATATGCAGTATATGTTAAGAAAGAGAATTCCACTACATATAATGGCAAAACAAAAATACTACTGCTTATTATAACTTTGGCAATTTTATTGTAGTTTATTCCATTACTCTGTGAGAAAATAACTCATTGAATTATAGTTGGTGGGAGCTCAAATAAGAACCACACAAATCCTAAAAATTTTTATCATTTATTTGACAAATTTAATATTTAATATATATATATATAT
>JABUQX010144447.1:0-2500 GCA_015478945.1 Trachelipus rathkii
ATATATATATATATATATATATATATATATATATATATATATATATATATATATATAATCATCATCATCATCATCATCATCATCATCATCATCATCATCATCATCATCATCATCATCTACCTCCTTTCCCCAGCATACACCGGAAGCAGAAAAGTAGTAGAAGAGCGTGACGTAAGTTGGAGCTCGTCGCAATCAGAAAAAATCCACCCTATATATATATATATATATATATATATATATATATATATATATATATATATATATATATATATATATATATATATATTTTTTTTTTTTTTATATATATATATATATATATATATATATATATTGTTGCTGACTGTCGTCTGAAATAGTCATATTAAAAACAGCTTGGAAGAGAAATGAGAGAAACGATGGAAGGAACTGTGAAGAGGAATTGAAACACCAGGAGAGTTCTACAAATTATCTAGAGCCTTTTTTTCTTAGGGAAGAAGGTTTTGTGGCCAGATTTTGCAGTTGGAAACAGTTGAAAAAAATTTATAAAAGTGGAAAAAAAAATATTTTTATTAATCAGAGAACTTTAGTTAAAATTAAATTAAAATCAAAATCATTTATTTATTACTGCGAAATTAATATTTTAATCGTGATGAGGAGAAGCAACAAAAAATTTTATTTCGATTCTTTTCAATAATTATATATAATAGATAATATATCTTAACAAAATTTGTTGAGGAGTAACAGAACTTTCTAGTTTGTTCTTTTTATTAAAAACAATTTGGATTTTAATTCATAAGTTCTTCCGCAATATCTGAAATTTGGTTGAAGATGAATCGAAATTTTCAGCGAAGTTAGATAACAAGAAGATTACTCTTCGCATGGTTTTAGGGGCTGGGAACACCCTTGTACCATTAATTTCTCCCCATCAACCCCTGCCATAGGAATCTATGAAAGGTTGTGGCGACAGGCCTAGCAAGCCGGCAACGTAAAAAAAGGAAGTCGCTCGAGTTACCAATCCTATGCCTCAGACACAGCGGAATCGAAGGTTGACGACCAAGCGTGATAAAGGACTACGGAAAAAGGATACACGATACCGAATTGCCACTATAAAGGCAAGTACTTTTGCCGGAAAGGAGGAGGAGGAGGAGGAGGAGGCCGTGGACTTGATGGAAGAGAAGAATCTGGATGTGTTGGGAGTTTGTAAGGTGAGGTACCGAGGAAGTGGTATTAAGATATTACATAACGACTATGTAATGATCTACAAGGGAAGAGAGAAGGCACGGAGTGGCGATCATCATGAGACCGGAACTCTATAGAAATGTAATGGAAACTTTGTTAGTAAATGAAAGAATAATTGCGATAACGCTGAAGACGGAAGGAGAAACATTGAGCTTAATCCAAGTGTATGCGCCGCACCAGGGAAGACCAGTTGAGGAAAAAATGGAATTCAGGGAAGTTCTCCAACAGGCTGTTAGATAAATACGGTTAGAGGAACAGGAAGAGAGAAGTGGTTTGAAGTGAAAACGGGGGTTAGACAGGGAAGTGTACTGTCACCATTGCTCTTTGCACTTTACCTGGATAGCTACCTTAAAAGTATATGCGTAAGGGAGAATAGGGAACACACTTTGGTTTATGCGGATGATGCGGCAGTGATAAGATCAGGAGCTCAAGCCCTGCAAGAAGCTGTGAACAGATGGAATGAGGTACTGAAGTCAATGGGCATGAGAATAAATAGAGAGAAAACGGAAATAATGGTGATTGCAAGAGAGAGGGAAGAGATAGTAGTGAACATAGAAGATATAAGGCTTAAGCAAGTGAATAGATTTAATTAAGGGGAGGATCCAATATTGTGGATTTTGGGACCCCATTTAGCCCCCACCTAAAAATGGACACCTAAAAATTCTTAATTTTCAGACAATTTTGATGAGAAAAAAGCAAACCGCAGCTTACTTCTAGAACGTCATTTTAAGGTGTTTTTCTGTGTCTGTAGTCGTTGTTTCGGCGTTTTCATTTTTTCAGAACCTAATTTTTTGAAATTTTTTCGTATCAACTTCTACATTTTTTTTCGAAATGACTTCAAACTTGAAATAAACATAGATGTTTCTATTACGCACAAATTGCACATATTAGTTTTTTGATTTTTGGAAAAATGTGCTCACCAATTAAAAAAAAAAAAGTAGGTTTTGAAATTCGACATTGCTGAGTACAATTTTCCAAAAATCAAAAAACTATTATGTGCATTTTGTGCGTAATAGACCCATCTATGTATATTTCAAGTTTGAAGTCATTTCGAAAAAATTTGGTAGAGTTAACACGAAAAAAATAATATCCAAATATTAGGTTCTGAAAAATGAAAACGCCGAAACAATGACTACATACACAGAAAAACACCCGAAAATTACGATCTAGAGGTCAAAATAAGTTGCGGTGTGCCTTTCCTATTCAAGAATATTCTGAAAATTAAAATTTATGTCCATTTCAGGTGAAACTTTTAAATATTTAAAATCAATATTGGATGCTA
>JABUQX010144447.1:5000-12500 GCA_015478945.1 Trachelipus rathkii
AACCACTAAGCACTTTAGGCAAGATATCACAGGAGGCAAAAGGACTTTCCTTTACGATTGGCTAAATCAATACAATTCGTTGTTAGTATATTCAAAAAAATTTACAAAGCATCCTTTTAATTTATTTAGGCCTTGCGTCAAAAGAGGGTTTTTGGGTTCATTTATTGTCAGACCAATCTTAAAATATAAAGACTTCCCCTCCCATGCAAGGAACCATGTTAATTCTCAGTGGCATAGATTCTGCTGTAGCAGGGAGAAATTTTGAACAAATAATTTTAAATAAACGTGTTAATGTTTTTGAACAATTAAATAATGCTGAACATTTAATTATCGAAAAAAATAGTTGTTGCCAATAATTTCAACTTTGATCTTCTGTGGAACCCATGATTTAGCTGTTCGAGGCAGTACTGCAGATACGTGTAATTTTTCGGATTTGTTAAAATTCAGAGTTGAAGCTGGTGATGCTGTGCTTACTGAGCATTTACAATCAAGTGGATGTAATCAAAAATACACATCACATATGGTCCAGAATGAGCTCATATTCATATGCGGGAACCTAATTTGTAAAAACATTGTGGATGAAGTGAATAATAGTGAATACTTTTCACTTTTAGCGGATGAAACAGCATATATTTCTGGGGTGGAGCAGATGTCAATTGGCGTACGTTTTGTTGATAAAGGGTTAAAAGTTAGAGAAGAATTTTTCGGTTTTACTCCGCTGAAAAAATTAAAAGTTGAAGATATAGCAGAAGACATTTTATTGACTACCAGAGAAGCTTACAATTTAAATATGAATAAAGTCGTTGGACTTAGATTTGATGGAAAAGAAATTGGAGTACAGAAAATAAGAAATCAATATCCCAAGGCCAAATTTTTCCACTGTGCTTCTCATCGCTTAAATTTAGTTGTTAATGACTTGAATCATGTTCCCGAATTTCGAAATACTGTGGACACAGTGAAAGAAGTTATAAGATTTTTTCATGAAAGCCCATTGCGTAGGAAACTAATAATAAATATTTCAATGCTATGCGAAACAAGATGATCCTCAAAATACAAGTCCATCAGAATTTGTTTTGAAAGTTTCATTCACATTAAATTAGTTTTGGAAACTTTGTCATCAGATTCAGAAGTAACTCAGGCCACAGGAACAGCAGCATTTCAACTTTCGTCAGCAACAGGAACTCCTAAATTCATTATTTGCTTAGTTATCATGGCCAAGTATTCCTCTTACTTTGAGCCTGTCACGAACATTCTTCAAACTAAAACTATCAATCTGGAAGAGGTTCACAGTCACGTTGAAAAGCTATTAGAAATAGTAAAAAACAATAGAGACGAAAATCATGTCGCGTCTGTTTTCATGGAACTTTTTACCAGTGCTAAGGAACTTGCAGAATTTTTTTTATAGAATTCTCAATGCCACGTATAGTGTCCAAAACAAATGCAAAGACCTAACTTTTCATGTAGTTCTGTGGAGAATTATTTCAGGGTTTCTCTATTTATGCCATACCTAGATTCACTGATTTCGTCTCTGCATATCAGATTTTCGGACGACAACAGAATACCAACATTTCTCTGTATTTTACATCCCCCTAGAATTAAAAATTTAACCATATCTGAATAAAAAAGAAAAATTGAATCACCTCAAACTATATACAAAATTGAGAACTTGAAAGGTGAAGCAGAATCATGGTTCAACGTATGGAAGAAATCAGATGGGGACCAAGGGTTAGATGTAGACGAAAGTGTGTGCTATGGTGAACTGATCCTAAAATATTGCGCTTTTTTCCCTATTGTTTTACAAGCAATTAAAATTCTTCTAACGCTTTCACTAACGACTTGCACAATTGGAAGATCATTCAGCACTTTAACGGCACTCTGTCTTCGAAATTACATTTTCTATCAATCGTGAAAAGAAAACTTTTTATTGAAAGAGGAACTATTATTTTATGTATTTCTTTTTATTTCGTTTCAATTGATCATGTGGTTTGGAATTTATGAGGGGGGGGGAAGGGGCAAGTTCTGAATTTTTACTACTTCAACTGAAAACCATATAAAAACTTTATTTTTTAAGATATTTCAATAATTTTTTCACGAAAGTTCTAGAAAAAGGTGTGGTCAAAAAGATATAATCATTTGCCTTTGAAACTCAATAAAAAAAATTGATAACATTAAGTATTGAATTTTAATTTCAAAATTTTAAATTTTTTTTTCAAGGTCATTACTTCAAACTGGTCTGACACCAACCCACATTTATCAATCTGAATAAAACATCGTGAGAATTTTCGCCTATATATGTATAAAGGTCCTGGAAATTTTCAACTCTATAGATCATGTTGTTTTTTCTTTTAGCGAATTTTTTTGTCAGCTGATTTGGAAAAAAAATTACTTTTGAGAAAAACGCTTATAAAGAGGTTGAATGATTTTTTTTCTTTTTTTTTCCAGAAAGTAAAAGATATTATTACGCACCTCACCCCACCTAAATAAGCGCACCACGAACTGCAGAAAAAGTCTTTATTCACACTGCACCGCACTGAACCTTTTTGTTTAATTGTGTACAGTACCAAAACCAGTACGCCGCAGCAAAATGACCGCACCACTCACCGCATCGCACCAAAATGACCTCATTACTCACAGCACCGCACCTGGTATGTCGGCCAACCCTAATATATATATATATATATATATATATATATATATATATATATATATATATATATATATATATATATATATATATATATATATATATATATATAATATATATATGTATATATATATATATATATATTTATATGTAATAACATAAATATACTGTATATATATATATATATATATATATATATAAATATATCTTCTTTAATATATATATATATATATATAATAATATATATATAATATATATATATATATATATATATATATAACTGCTGTATATATGTAATATATATATACTATGCTATTACATATATATATATATATATATTAGTTAAAAGTTGAATAATTCTATAAATATATACTCAGGCTCCAGCTCTGGTTCCAGCTCCGGCCCAGGCTCCGACTCCGTATATATTTCAAAATAGTTCAGCTCCGACTTTGCCGAAATATTTTTACTTGCCAAAATAATATCTTAAAAAATTTATAATCATCCGGCTCCGGCTCCTTTTCAAAATTGTTCTGCTCCAACTTTAAAGAATTACTTTCAACTGCAAAAATATTTCTTGAAAAATTTATTTTATTAAGCTCCGCATCCAGCGCCGGCTCCAACTCCGGCTCGGGCTCCGGCTCCAGCTCAGACTTCGTTTCTATTTCAGAATAGTTCAGCTCCGACTTTGCATATGTATTTTTACCTGCAAAAACATTTTTAAAAAAAATATACTTTGGCTCCGGCTCCGGCTCCGGCTCCGGCTCCAGCTCCGGCTCCGATTCTGGCTCCGCTCCGATTCTGGCTCCGGCTCCGGCTCCTTTTCAAAATTGTTCAGCCATAACTTTGTAGAATTATTTTCACCTGCAAAATTAATGAAAATTGGTTCTTCAGCTTTGACTCCGGCTCCGACTCCGACTCCGGCTCCAGCTCCGACTCCATTTCCATTTTAGAGTAGTTCAGCTCCGACTTTGCAGAAGTATTTTTACCTGCGAAAACAATTTCTTTTGAAAAAAATTATACTTTGGTTCCGGCTCCAGCTCCAGCTTCGGCTCCTTTTCAAAATTGTTCAGCTCCAACTTTGTAGAATTACTTTCATCGAATTTAAAAATTTTTTTTTTACTTTGGCTTCGTCTCCGGCTCTGGCTCCGGTTCTGGTTCCGGCTCCAGCTCCGGCTTCGGCTCCTTTTCAAAATTGTTCAGCCATAACTTTGTAGAATTATTTTCACCTGCAAAATTAATGAAAATTGGTTCTTCAGCTTTGACTCCGGCTCCGACTCCGACTCCGGCTCCAGCTCCGACTCCGGCTCCAGCTCCGACTCCGGCTCCAGCTCCGACTCCATTTCCAACTTCTGCTCCGGCTCCAGCTCCGGCTCCGGCTCCGGCTCCGGCTCCGGCTCCGGCTCCGGCTCCGGCTCCGGCTCCGGCTCCAGCTCCGGCTCCTTTTCAAAATTGTTCAGCTCCAACTTTGTAGAATTACTTTCATCTGTAAAAAGATTTCTTGTAAAAAATTTGTTCCTCAGATCCAGCTCCGGATCCGACTCCGACTCCGGCTCCAGCTCCGACTCCGCTTCTATTTTAGAATAGTTCAGCTCCGACTTTCCAGAAGTATTTTTACCTGCAAAAAAATTTCTTTGAAATTTTTTTTACTTTGGTTCCGGCTCCAGCTCCGGCTCCGGCTCCGGCTCTAGCTCCGGCTATTTTTCAAAATTGTTCAGCTCCATCTTTGCAGATATATTTTCACCTGCAAAAATTTCTTTAAAAAAATTGTTGTTCGGCTCTATCTCCGGTTACGTTTCCGGCTCCGGCTCCGGCTCCGGCTCCGGCTCCGGCTCCGGCTCCGGCTTCGGTTCCCGATCCGGCTCCGGCTCTGGCTCCGACTCCATTTATATGATTGAGAAAGAACCTGATCTTGGGTTGTGTTTGCGAAAAGGAAAAATTTAATTTATTATAAAATGTGAATAAAACCTGGAAAGGTCCTGGAAAGGTGAATTGCAATTTCGAACATGGAAATGAAATTTTTTAGTTTGACACCCCTGTAATAAATATCCTGTATCTAAAAAACCTTTCGGAATTTCGAAACAAAAATTACACCATGATGTAGAGGAGGGAATTTTCTAATAATTAGCTGTTATACAAGCAATTAAAATTCTTCTAATGCTTCCACCAACGACTTGCACAATTGAAAGATCATTCAGCACTTTAAGAAGAATTAAAACTTGGCTAAGGTCAACCATTTCTAAAGATCGATTAAATGGATTATGTTTGCTCAGTGTTCACAGAGAAAAAGTTTTGAAAAAAAAACACAACTAATTGATGATGTTATAACAGAATCTGGAAAAGGAAAGAAGAAGAATTAAATTTTTATTCCAATTAAACAATAATTAAACTGAAATAAAAAACAATAAATTAGTTATTTAAGTGCTTGCCTCAACCAAATTCAAATATTTTTCGCAACTACTTTTTATAGTTCATTTTACTTGTGATTAAAGTAACTAAAAAAGGTCATATATGACCTACACAGTCTTTCCAAATTTAATTTCTGACTGACATAGTGAATTAAGCTCAATATCAGACATTTATTATCAAATATAAATTTGGATTCAATAAGTAAATACAGTGCCGCCGGTGCGTAAACGTCGAAGACGGTTCGAAGAACAAAAGAAAAACGTCAAAATAACCTTGTAAGTACTCATTATATATATATATATATATATATATATATATATATATATATATATATATAATAATAATAATAATATATATATATATATATATATATATATATATATATATATGTATATATATATATAATAATAATATATATATATATAATATATATATATATATACTAATAACATATATATATGTATATATATATATATGTATAATATATATAATAATAATATATATAACATATATATATATATATATATATAATATATATATATATATATATAATATATATATATATTATCCTTCCTTGTGAAATTCGAATTTAAAAAAAAAATTTATGGGTTCAATCCTGCCGACCATATATGTATATATGTAATAATAATAATAATAATAATAATAATATAATATATATATATATATATATATATATATATATATATATATATATATATATATATATATATATATATATATATAAAATATATATATATATATATATATATATATATATATATAACATATATATATATATATATATATATATATATATATATATATATATATATCACTATACTTATATATACTTTATATATATATATATATATATATATTATTTTTATTGATCTACAAATTTTATGGAAGACCAAAATATTATCTCTTGCAGTCAACTTTACTTTAACGAAGTTAAAATTTTCATAATGTTTAGATCAGCGAATCCCAGTTACCTTTTTCAACTTGCATACCCCTTAATGTGTGAATGACACCGTTAATATCAGCAAAATGATTGTAATATATATTTGATTTATATAGATTATAGAGGTAAATACCGGGATAACGAGTAAAACGGGAAAGTCATCAACGTCTGTGCTTTCTCCAACTTGCATAGCAAAGATTTCACTATTTTTAAGCCTGCCAACTACTGTCACTCCACAATCGTCAGACATTTCCTGAATTCGCGAAAAACTGTATCGACTAAAAGAAGAAGTGTGACATTTCTTTTCGAAATGTCAACATTAGTTTTGTGTTTTGGCATTCATTTAAATCGTTACAAAATAAGAATTAAAATTTTTAAAAAGTAATAAAAACAAAATTATAAATGTTATCTAATTAAATTATAAAATTTTGAATTTTTTTAATAGTAATAAAAATATTTAATTTTTAAAAAGACACTCAATTAAAATTGTTTTTAATATTAAAAGTTTTTATTAATACTTAGATGTGTCTTTTTAATGTCATATTAGTTGATATGTTTGCACTATGTTTATAATAACGTACTTCTTCGCAGCCCCCTTTCCACGGGGATTCCTAGACTGAACGAAGAAATATTTGAAGGGCTCTCTTTCTACAGCCTGATTCAATATATGTCAGTTAAATGAACATGTAAAATCAGGACCTAGTTAATTTTCATCTTGCAAATAATTATATATGCAATTATTATTAAGCTAAATTATATACAAATGTCATGCAAGTTAATGTGCAAAACCAAGTAATCAGTATCCATCCCATAGAACTGTCAATAACACCCACAAATTAGAGTTGACCTAGTACCGTAATCTTACGGACCGCTGCTGGTTCAATGTGCACCGTGGTCCGCACTTCTAAATTTCTAAAACTCAAAGCACCAGGAAGTGTAATTGGGTGCCGCACCTCACCCGGTACGTCGGCCAACACTACCACCAATCAAAGGTTGACTATATAAACCTGCCAATTAATAGCATTACTATGAAATAGATTATTAATATATAATAAACTTAGATTCAATGTGCACCGTGGTCCTCACCTCTATATTTTTAAAACGCAAAGTATCAGGACACTGGAATTGGGTTCAGCACCGCAGTCGGTAAACACCACCACTAATCAAAGGTTGACTATACAAACCTCCCAATCAATAGGATTAACATGAAATAGGTTATAAATATTACCATATTTAAGGGCCGTAGAGAGACGACCCCCTTCAAATATTTTTCGTTTCGTCTAGGTGCATCCCTGTGGAAAGGGGGCTGCGAAGTGCTACTTTCAAAATATAATGAAAACCTATCAACTAATACGACATTAAGATGACACATCTAAGTATTAATAAAATTTTTTAAAAATAAAAAGATTTTTTAAGAATCCTTTTATAAATTAAATATTTTAGTTTCAATAAAAAAAAATTAAAATTTTTTAATTTAAATGGATAACAT
>JABUQX010144447.1:17500-20643 GCA_015478945.1 Trachelipus rathkii
CAAGTGTGAATGAAGGAAATGTATTTTTAAGGACATGTTACAATCATCAACATACCTTCTATAGAGTAATGTCTTAAACTCGCCACTGATGATACACTTTTCCTCTTTAATGGCCAGCTTTATAAGCAGATAGATGGTATGGCAATGGGCTCACCACTTGGTCCCCCTTTTGCCAATGAATTTTTGTGCTACCATGAGAGATCTTGGTTGGAGAACTGCCCCTCAGATTTTAAGCCATTACTCTATAGAAGGTATGTTGATGATTGTTTTTTGATTTTTAGAGAACAAAGTCATGCCCTACAATTTTTAGACTACCTTAACATTCAACATCACAATATTAGGTTTAGTATGGAGGAGGAGAATGAGAACTCATTGCCCTTTTTAGATGTCAGAGTGCACCGTACAGTAGGTGGCTTTTCTACTTCCATCTATAGAAAGCCTACCACAACTATGCTTGGTACCAATTTTTTCAGCTTCCTTCCTCTGAGCGCCAAGTTGTCTGGACTGTCCTGCCGAATTTTTAGAGCTTACAAACTTTCAACATCTTGGGTAGATTTTCATAAAGAAGTTCAATTTTTAACTCAGTTTGCTAAATTCAATTTATTTCCAGAGCAACTATTTTATAGACTTGTCAACAGATTCTTGGAAGACCTTTTTCGCCCTAAACAGCCAGATGTGGATTCATCATTGCAAGTAGTTTATCTAAAAGTTCCTTACTTCGGTCCCAACACTCCGAAGCTCGTTAAAAACATTCAAATATCAATTTCTAAAGTTTTTCCATCTTATAAAATTATTTTTATACCTGTCAATGATTTTAAAATGAATAGTTTTTTCAGAATGAAAGATATTTTACCAGCTCATTTGAGGTCCTCAGTTATTTATTCCTATTCTTGTGCGGACTGCCAAGCCCGTTATGTAGGCCAGACTGGCTTACAGCTGCAGCTGAGGATTTCAAAACATCTGGGTCTTTCATATAGAACAAATAGACCATTAACTTCACCCGAAAACTCTGCTATCAGGACCCACTCTTCAGACAGCCATCATGACATCTCAAAGGATAGCTTCAAGGTGTTGTCTTCGGCGTCAGGTTTACTTGAACGAAGGATTCTCGAGAGCTTGTTTATACATAGTACAAAGCCGCAACTTAACTCAGATGGCTCCTCAATTAAATTATTTTTGTTTTAATTTTGATTTTAATTTATTTATTTATTTTACTTTAATAATCCCGTTTTAATCACTGTGTAATTTTTTTTATTAACTCTATTGTGCCAAATGTATATTTATATTTATTTTTAAAAATGTACCAACACACAACCAACCAATCTTCTAGTATATAAGCAGTTGTTTTTGTTATTTTTGTACATTCCTCCCAAGACTGTCAACTAAACAGGTAATATAATATAGGTTATAATTTTAATATAAATTATTTTAAATTGTTTTATATTTTCTTACTATTTTTGTTCTTTATTATTATTATTATTATTATTATTATTATTATTATTATTATTATTATTATTATTATTATTATTATTATTATTATTATTATTATTATTATTATTATTATTATTATTAATTAATTATTGTTATTGTTAATCATTATTATTATTATTATTATTATTATTATTATTATTATTATTATTATTATTATTATTATTAATATTATAATTATTATTATTATTATTATTATTATTATTATTATTATTATTATTATTATTATTATTATTATTATTATTATTATTATTATTATTATTATTATTATTATTATTATTATTATTTTTATTTTTAATTTTTTAACTTTCATAATATTATTGTAATTTTAATTTATGTTTTAGCTGATGATGGGTTTGGATAAACCCGAAACGTCCTAATTAAATGATATCAAAGCTTCTGTTCGTCTTTTATTTCTTATATAACTAACTATATATATATATATATATATATATATATATATATATATATATATATATATATATATATATATATATTTCTCTATATATATAAAATCAACAATATATTAATATCACACACTTCACATTCAACGTCCAGATACAAACTGAAGGCAAATGACTCATGAAAAACGTCGGACCGAGGTTTATTTTTATCGAGTTCGCTAAACATGTTTTATCATGTTTGGCGTTTATTTTATCTATTTTTTGGTTCCTACTTATTATACGCTTTATATTGCTGGCGATCACATTTTTTCATAAAATCCCAAGTAAATAGAGTTAAACAAAACAAGACATTTTACACTTTGTGAATTATATTGTTAGTTTATGAAATATGTAAAATTACAAAAAAAAAAAAAAAAAAAAAAAAAAAAAACGTTGTGCAAATTTGGAGGTTATATTCATTTCTTACCGAAATACATAAAAATAATTCTGTATCATTTAAATCTACAATCGTCAGTCAAACTACAGAAACAATGAGAGTACTATTGGGCAGAAAATATCAAATTAACATTGATATGTTAGAGATATGCTTGTCGAAGTATGAATAGGTTACGTTTTTGTATGTTATGTTAGTTGCTTTACTATTGTTAAGTGTGGAACTTTGTTAATGTTTTCAGTTTATTCGTGCGTAAGGTGTGTTAGGTTTGTCGTTGTACATTATATTCTTAGTTCAGGTGATGTTATGTTATCTTTATTAATGTGAAAACTTTGTTACGTTTGCATATATTCGTTGGTCAGTGTAAAAAGAACTTGATTTTATGTTATGTTTATCCAAAATGATACTGGAAATGTGACATGAAACAATAGATCAATAGATCAATAGATCAATAGATCATAGGATGGTGGGAGGAGGAGGCGGAGGGGAGGGTGGTTTGATTTATTGATTTACTGATTTGCTGCTTTAGGGTATGTATAACATAACAGTTTTAGTAAAAAATATGACTTGAATCAATAGATCAATAGATCAATAGATCATGGATGGACAGTAGGGTGGCGGGATGGTGGTTTGATTTACTGATTTACTTCTTTAGGGTATGTAAAACATGACAATTTTAGTTAAAAATTTGACTTGAATCAAAAAAACAATAGATCAATAGATCAATAGATCATGGATGGACAAAGGGTGGCGGGATGGTGGTTTGATTTACTGATTTACTGCTTTAGGGTATGTAAAACATAACAATATTAGTAAAA
>JABUQX010144448.1:0-2500 GCA_015478945.1 Trachelipus rathkii
GAGCGAATGGCCGGGTTTTGCAGGGGATATGGTTGGCCACTTGGGCCAAGGGAATAAACCCTTAGATTGACGATTTACCATGGTGAGGGTCCCGTTGTGGCCCCATAGAAGCTCTAGAATTGGATTTTCCGCAGCTGCTACGAGTTCATACTATTTTAATGGTACAGAGGTGGAGGGAAGGCTGGGCTTTCTTTTCGGCTTGCTTGTCATGTTCTTCTGCTGCTTTTCTTTTCCGATGCATGGCACGCACCTTACCCCAGTCTTGGGGAGAGAGAAAGGAGGGAATAAGAATATATATATATATATATATATATATATATATATATATATATATATATATTTTTATATACAGAGAAATATATATATATATATATATATATATATATATATATATATATATAGCTATATATATATAATATGCTATATATATATATATATATATATATATATATATATATATATATATATATATATATATATATATATATATTTATATATATATATATATATATATATATATATATATATATTTATATATATATATATATATATATATATATATATGACTTTGTAACTGATGAAATGGATGTGAAGAGAGTGTAGAAAGAACACTTCCGAAAATCTGCTAATATTAGCGTAATGAAGAGGTGATGATGAATGTGTGTTAAGGTTTGATGGTGCAAGATGGAATAGGTATTTTGGGGGATGAGAGTTATTATCAAGGAGGAGGTAATGGGTAGAGTGAGAAAGTTGAAAAATGGTAAATCTGCAGGTATAGATGAAATATTACTAGGGAATATATATATATATATATATATATATATATATATATATATATATATATATATATATATATATATATATATATATATATATATATATATATATATATATATATATATATATATATATATATATATATATATATATATATATATATATATATATGCTTTTGTAACTGATGAAATGGATGTGAAGGGAGTGTGGAAAGAACACTTCGAAAATCTGCATAATATTGGCAGTAATGAAGAGGTGATAGTGAATGTGTGTGGGTTTGATGGTGCAAGATGGAATATGTATTTTGGGATGGGGTTATTATTAAGGAGGAAGGTAATGGGTAGAGTGAAAGTTGAAAAATGGTAGTCTGCAGGTATAGATGAGTACTGGGAAATGATCAAGAACGGAGGCAAGATTGGTGATTGATTGGATTTGGAGGTTGTGTATCGCGTTTACCTGGGGTAGCAGTTCCAAAGTTGGAGGAGATTAGTAATGGTACCCCTAATACTCAAGGTAAAGGAGATAAAGGAACTTCATAGAAATTATAGGGAATAAGTTTATTATTGAGAGTTGTAGGAAGATATTTGCTGAGGCCATTTTTAAATCGAAGAGTGTCCAGTATTGAAGGACTGATTGGTGAAGAACAAGGTGCGCTTAGGAGTGGTAGAGTATGTGTGGATCAAATCTTATTTAAACAAATGATTGAAAATGAGGGAGAAAGAAGAAGAAATTTTATTTAGGTTTTATGGATTTGCAACAGGCGTATGATAGGATTAATAGGGAAGCTCTATGGCAGATGTTAGTGATATATGGTGTTGGTGGTAGGCTTCTGAATGAAATCAAAGTATGTAAAGGGATAGTGAGGAATATGTAAGAATAAATGGTGTCAAAGGTGATTGGCTTAGTAATAATAGCGGGAGTAAGACAGGGTTGTGCTATGTCCCCTTGGTTATTCAATTTATATATGGAGTTATGAAAGAATTAGAGGTGGGGGTGATAGGAAATGGTGTTATAATGATGGAGAATGGAGATGAGTGGGTGTCCTACCTATTATATGCGGATGATTTGGTTTTGTGTGGCGAATCTGAAAGAGTTTGAGTGGATTGGTAGAGAGATTTGTCAGGGTGTGTAAAAGGAGGTTTGAAAGTAAACATCAGACCAAGAGTAAGAGTTATGGTTTTTGAGTGAGGATAGTCCTCGGTGTGAAGATATGTTAGATGGTGAGCAGCTGGAACAAGTGTCTGAGTTTAAATATTTAGGATATATGTTGGATGAAAAGAGAATGGATGATGCAGAGTGTAGTAGGAAAGTTGTGAATGGCAGGAAGGTGGCTGGTGCAATTAAATCGTTGGTGGATGTAAAGGGACTAAGTCTTGAGTGCGCTAGGGTCTTACATGAGGGTATGTTGTTACCTGTGTTGTTGTATAGGAGTGAGACTATGGTCTGGAATAAGAAGTATAGATCTAAGTTCAATGTGTTCAGATGGGCAATCTTAGGGGCATGCAGTGTGAAGAATTGATAAAATGAGGAATGAACGTATTAGAGTTGTGTGGTGTGAAGAAAGGGAGTAAATGAGAGAATAAATGAAAGTACGTTGAGATGGTTTGGTCATGTGGAAGGATGGATGATAGTCGGTTGGTTAAGCGGATGTATAGTGGTGAGTCTGTTGGGAATCGACCGGCTGGGAGATGGAAGAAAAAGTGAATTGAGTCAGTGAATGTGT
>JABUQX010144448.1:5000-20000 GCA_015478945.1 Trachelipus rathkii
ATTAGTTTCTTTGTTTTATCAAAAACTTTTGAAAAATTAATATCATTATAAAACTTCAAGCTACAAAATATCCTAATGTTTACAAAAAATGCAAATGCAAAATTTTCTACTCTAGTTGAACAAAATTTATAATTGAGCTCTTTTAACTTATTTGCTAAGTAAGTTGTTATACTATTGTTCATGCATACAACATTAAATTCTTTACAAAATATTGCTTCACAAACTTAAGAAAATGAAAAAAAATTATTTGAACAAAAAGTTAAACCCTGATCAGCCGGTATATGCTCATACTGTTTGATTTGCTAAAACATATTTTCTCTAATTTCTTCATTGAAAGAAGTTAGGTCACAAACTGAACACACTTTTTCTTTATGAAACTGTAATATTTTTTTTGCGAGAAGTCCACAAACATACCTCATGCCATTAACTTCCTCAAAATTATCTAGGTTTGTCAAAGGGAAAGTAACATTGTAAGAATGATCTAAACTTAAAACACTAGCGTTCCCCATTGCATGATCATCCTGCTTAAACATAGCTGAAGAAAGAAAATTGTGTGTCTCGTCCGCTTCACAGTTTTTGGATTCAGCAAATCTGACAAGAGAATTAATTGCTGCTCTCTGAAACAAAGCTTCAAACTGAGCACATGTTGGATTATCGCTCCAACCGCCTGCTCCTCTAATATCGCCAAAACAATTTTCTAGCGGATCTTGACACAATCTGCGAGTGTATATATATTTGAAATTATAATTCTGCAATTCCTTTAATAACTCAGTAATACCATTAATTGCCTGAATCCATCCTTGTACAAACCTAAATCGTGCAGTAACCATATTTTGTCCTCTATATATCTTCCACCCTTGAATCCACAATTTCATATGAGAAAGATATTCCCAAGCTACATTTCCAATTCTCAATTCTTGATGGAAAGGTGTCCTTTTCCTTTGCAAAGGGGAAGAATTTAAAATATCAAATAAAGTGTTCATTTTTAAACAAAATTTTTCCGTCGCAAAACTATTTTTATCAATTTTATCTTCCTTCCGCAATAATTCCAAAGCCTTTGATACAGACCGACTTAATATCTGAGAAGCAAGTTTAAAATTATAAGCTGCACATATGTATTTCCATTCTACAATGCCTTCATATGTTGAGATGCAGTTAGCATAAAAGGCATTTCTTGTACTTTTTAGCAAATGTGGAACGTCGGGAATCACAAAGATTTTTTCTTTTTCATTATTTTCTCCTTTAAATTGAAAGTAAGTCTTGCAGCTTGTTACTCCTAAAGTTTAAGCCCAACTTCATCCAATTTAAAAAGGCATTCATGTAGCAAAGGCTTCAAAATGTTTAATTTAACAGGCCCAGAACTGAAAACGTATCCAATAAGCTGGCGAAAATTCCCACTGATACCTCTTATCATAAAACATAGTGCTGAAGATGCTGGCAAGCAATTCCTCCGTTCGTTCCCAAAATCTTCAAACCCAGCTATATACTCGCCCCGAACTTTAAACAATAAATTTTTCTTAAGGTGGATTTCATCCATTAGTAAGACCACGCATCTATCCATTCCTTGCAATTTTTTAACAACGTTCTTTATGTTATAAAATAACTGATGATGAAAACCAGGGTTTACAGAAGATGCTCGAAGAAATCTGACTAAGGTGTCAACAGACGGTAATTTAAGCATTTTTCTAAGAAGTTTATAAGCTTTCGGGGATTTCAGGTATAAAGGTAAGCATAAGTTCTTCATTGTTTCAGTCCACTTCTGTTTTTTATTAAGTTGGGAGTTGAGCAGTTCTGTCAGGAAAAGAGGTAAATGTTTGCCGCAGAACTCAATTACATCTTTTTTGGTTACACTTTTCTTTTGAAGTTTTTTCTCCTTTAATTTTAAATGTAAAAATTGATTTCTCTTCTTTAAATACCTATTGTGGCATGTTTTTTTATGGATCAATTTTTTTAGCCGAATCTTCCTTGGCGTTCTGTCGTTGTTATTAAAGCATTGTGTGCCAACTTCTCTTATCGGAAATTGAACTTTGGCGTCAGATACTGGGGAACACTGAATGGAACTAGTGATAGTCGAATCTGTTGAGATATCTGCGGAAGAATATATATATATATATATATATATATATATATATATATATATATATATGTATATATATATATATATATATATATATATATATATATATATATATATATATATATATATATATATATATATATATATATGTTAACTCTACTATATATATATATATATATATATATATATATATATATATATATATATATATATATATATATATATATATACTGCTAACTGCTATATATATATATATATAGATATATATATATATATATATATATATATATATATATATAATATATATATATATATATATATATATATATATATATATATATATATATATATATATATATATATATATATATACTATATATATATATATATATATATATACTATATATATATATATATATATATATATATATATATATTCTTCATCCTCCTTTGTCTCAACAAGACTGGGGGTAAGGTGCGTGACGTGCATCAAAAAAGAAAAGCAGCAGAAGAACAGGACAAAAGTCGAAAAGAAAGCCCACCCTGTCCTCCACCTCTGTACCATTAAATAGTGTGAACTCGTCGCAGTCAGAAAATCCACCATAGAGCTTCATGGGGCCACGACGGACCCTCACTATGGTAAATCGTCAATCTAAGGATTCATCCCTTGGCCCAGGTGGGCCACAACCATACCCTGCAACCCCGCCATTCGCTCCTATTATACACCTTTCTTCTCGCCTTTGCCAAACTCACATTTCTCTCCTCCAGACATTCCTTTACTGACTCAATCCACTTTTTCTTCGGTCTCCCAGCCGGTCGGTTCCCAACACACTCGCCACTATACATCCACTTAACAAACCGACTCTCATCCTTCCTTTCCACATGACCAAACTATCTCGATATACTTTCATCTATTCTCTCATTTACCCCTTTATTCTTGCCACACAACGGTTTTTTTTTGAGTTAGTGTACAGGAGCCACCACGGCTCACAAAGCGGCCACACTGGGTTGAAAAAATCAGCAACAGGGGCGGGTCCTGGAGCATACATATTTCAAACGTCAAATGAATATTTAAATAGAGAAATGAATATTCAGTCAATTAAAAATAAAAAAAAAATAAACAAAAGTACATCCTTGCATTATAAAGTCCTAGTATTACGTAACAAAATCAAATATTATGAAGAATATTCACTTCTTGTAGAAACAAGAAAATAGAGTTACTACTAAAGTGGGAAGATTCAGATAAGTTATGGGATAATCTTTTGGAAGGTGTTATGGATCGTAAAGTAGGAAAATGACGGCTGCGAATAGGGTCCAGCTGGGAACAATCAATGAAGATATGGCGAACAGATTGCGGGGTATGACTACGGCAAAATTTGCAAATGGGAGGGGGGTTTCGTGACATATAGTGACTGTGAGTGATGTTGGTGTGGCCAATACGGAGGCGTGCAAGTATCACCTCGTGTAAGCGCTTTCGTCTGTGGGAGGAAGACCACTCCCCGATGATCGGCTTTATATTTCTAAGTTCCGTTCCTCTCTGATCATTCGTCCAGCATTCTTGCCAATAAGATCGAAAACCTTGTCGGAGAACAGGATAGCAATCGGTTGATGGGAGGTAGCCTTGTCGAATGGCATCCGGGAGGTACCTGGAACAACTCCGAAATGAGGAGGTGGCCATTTTGGCCTCTCTGTCAACGATTTCATTGCCAGTTACCCCTACATGAGAGGGGGTCCAACATAAAATAATTTGTTTCTTGCGGGAATGGAGCAGCCGAAGAAATTGCTGCACAGCAGATACCATTGTGTTTTTAGAATAAGGGGTTTTAAGCGCTTGTAGCGCGCTGAGCGAATCTGAATAAATGACATAAGAGTGATCTTGGTTAAGGATTAGAATTCGAGAAAGCGCAATCATTATAGCCATTAATTCTGCTGTGAAAATTGAAGCATGAGGGGGAAGGGTATGGGAAAGGTTGCGATCAGGAAAGACAGCATATGCGCCCACACTGTTCCCGGTTTTAGAGCCGTCAGTAAATACTGGAGTAAACTCATCATGAACTACGGACTGAGACAGGAATGATGCCTTTAACAAGGCAGCAGAATGGCTAAATTTGGAAAGAGAGGTTAGAGCCAAGCAAATGGTGGGGGAAATAACCAAGGTGTGTATCCTTCATCGTATGAGAAAGGGAGCACCTTTGGTAAAGGGATGTTAAGGAATTTGAGGATGTTATGAACCATGTTCGCAAATGGCCAGTAATTATGATTCTGAGGCACCTCCTGCAGAATCGGTGTTAGAGCAGACGGTATTGGGGTTTGAAAACGAAGATAACTTGTACACATGATGTATTCTCTTCGAAGAGAGTGGCATCACATTGGCTTCAACTTCAAGGCTTACCCGGGGGGACGATCGGAAGGCTCCAGTGGAGGTGAGCGTAAATGACCGGTTTTTCAACTGTACTCTCATCCACGGGGAGGAAGTTGGGGTGAACTGAAAACCCATGCGGGAAGAGGCACCGGATGGCCCATGGGGCTGTGATGGGAAAAGAGGAGGGCAACCTTATACAAATAATTGAAGGAACTTATGAGTGGGAATTTAAAAAAAAAAAAATATTCAGTTCTTCGCTCTAGGACACTGAAGGGCAGTATATGCCGCCCAACAGTCCCAGACGAGCCACTTACCAAAATTAATGTAACTAGTGAGTGTGGGTATATATATATATATATATATATATATATATATATATATATATATATATATATATATATATATATATATATATATATATATATATATATATATATATATATATATATATATATATATACTATATATATATATATATATAAATAAAAATAAAAAAAAAAAAAAAATATATATATATATATATATATATATATATATATATATATATATATATATATATATATATATATATATATATATATATATATATATATATACTCCCAAATAGTTTACTTTATGTATATATATATATATATATATATATATATATATATATATATATATATATATATACTATTTAACAGAGAAGTGGAATAAAGAGGTGATGAAAGCGGTTAAAGGTTAAAAAAGAAGCGTGGTTGAATGTACTAAAAACAAATGATGAAGTTTCAAAAGAAAGATGCTTGGAATTATATAAGGAGGAAAAAAGAAATACTAAAAGGTGCATACGTAGGAGAAAACAAGAGGTAAATGAACAGTTTGGAAGGAGGATGAATGAGGACATACAAGGGAATAGGAAGCTCTTCTTCTGGAAGGAAGCGCGAAAGGTTAAGAATATGAGAATAAGGGGAATCTGCTTAGAATAATGAATAGGGATGAATTGCTTTTGTAACTGATATAAATGGATGTGAGGGGAGTGTGGAAAGAACACTTCGAAAATCTGCACAATATTAACAGTAATGATGATGTGTTAGTGAATGTGTGTGGGTTTGATGGTATAAGAAGAATAGGTATTTAGTGAATGAGGTTGTAGGAAGGAGGAGGTAATGGGTAGAGTGAGAAAGTTGAAGAATGGTAAATCTGCAGGTATAGATGAAATTACTGTTGAAATGATCAAGAACGGAGGTGAGATGGTGATTGCTTGGTTTGGAAGTTGTGTAATAAAGCGTTTATATGGAGGGGGTATAGTTCCAAGAGAGTTGGAGGAGAGCATTAATAGTTACCTTATATAAGGGTAAGGGGGAAAAGGGGAACTGTAGAAATTATAGGGGAATAAGTTTATTGAGTGTTGTAGGGAAGGTATATGCTGGTATTTTGGTCGAAAGAGTGCGTCGAGTGACTGAAGGACTGATTGAGGTGAAGAACAAGGTGCGTTTAGGAGTGGTAGAGGATGTGTGGATCAAATCTTTACATTAAAACAAATGATTGAGAAAATGAGGGAGAAGAAGAATAAATTATATTTAGGTTTTATGGATTTGCAACAGGCGTATGATAGAGTTAATAGGGAAGCTTTATGGCAGGTATTAGTGATATATGGTGTTGGTGGTAGGCTTCTGAATGGAATCAAAAGTATGTATGACGATAGTGAAACGTGTGTAAGAATAAATGGTGTCAATGGTGATTGGTTTAGGATTAATAGCGGAGTGAGACAGGGTTGTGTTATGTCTCCTTGGTTATTCAATTTGTATATGGATGGGGTTATGAAAGAATTCGAGGAGGGGATGGCAGGAAATGGTGTTAGAATGATGGAGAATGGAGATGAGTGGAGGGTGCCCTACCTATTATATGCGGATGATTTGGTTCTGTGTGGCGAATCTGAAGAGAGTTTGAGAGGATTGGTAGAGAGATTTGGCAGGGTATGTAAAAGGAGGGGTTTGAAAGTAAACGTAGATAAGAGTAAGGTTATGGTTGTGAGTGAGGACAGTCCTCAGTGTGAAGTTATGTTAGATGATGAGCAGCTGGAGCAAGTGTCTGAGTTTAAATATTTAGGGTATGTGTTGGATGAGAAGAGAACGGATGATGCAGAGTGTAGTAGGAAAGTTGTGAATGGCAGGAAGGTTGCTGGTGCAATTAAATCGTTGGTGAATGTAAAGGGACAAAGTCTTGAGTGCGCTAGGGTCTTACATGAGGGTATGTTGTTACCTGTGTTATTGTATGGTAGTGAGACTATGGTTTGGAATAAGAGTATAGATCTAAAGTTCAATGTTTCAGATGGACAATCTTAGGAGCATGCTAGGTGTGAGAAGAATTAATAAAATGAGGAATGAACTTATTAGAGAGTTGTGTGGTGTGAAGAAAGGGGTAAATGAGAGAATAAATGAAAGTATGTTGAGATGGTTTGATCATGTGGAAAGGATGAATGATAGTCGGTTGGTTAAGCGGATGTATAGTGGTGAGTGTGTTGGGAACCGACCGGCTGGGAGACCGAAGAGAAAGTGGATTGAGTCGGTGAACGAATGTCTGAAGGAGAGAAATGTGAGTTTGGCAGAGGCGAGAATAAAGGTGCATGATAGGAGAGAATGGCGGGGTTTTGTATGGGGGCATGGTTGTGGCCCACCTGGGCCAAGGGATGAACCTTTACATTGACGATTTGCCATGGTAGGGCCGTCATGATCCCATGACTCTAGGGTGGATTTTCTCTGTCTGTGACAGGTATCACTAATTAATAGGTACAGAGAGGGCGGTAAGGCTGGGCTTTCTTTTCGACATTTGTCATGTTCTCCTACTACTGCTTTTCTTTTCCAATGCTTATAGCGCCCCTCACTCCCAGTCTTGAGAAAAAAGAGGAAAATAAAGAAAAAAAGAAAGAAAGATATATATATATATATATATATATATATATATATATATATATATATATATATATATATATATATATATATATATATATATATATATATATATATATATATATATATATATATATATATATATATATATATATATATATATATATATATATATTTAGATAAGTTCTTAATCATATAAGCAGTAGCAGTTTATATCATGTTTGCCAAATACTTTCAAACTAGTTGCCCTGTAACCACCATTTCATAATCACAAAACTAAAAATTTTACAATGTTCATTAGAAAATTCACACTTACTGGGTTTCAAATGAGTATTATTTGCATCCACAGTCCTGTGTTGTAATTCTGTTGAAGCCACTTTACACAGCTCATCTAAAATATATATATATATATATATATATATATATATATATATATATATATATATATATATATATATATATATATATATATATATATATATAGTTTATATATATATATATATATATATATATATATATATATACTATATATATATATATATATATATATATATATATATATATATATATATATATATATGCTCTACTATACTATATCTATATATATATATATTGTGAATTAAAGTTTCTTAAACTTTTATAATCAGAGGTTTAAATCATGTTTGCCAAATAATTTCAAAATGAAGCAATAACATTTTTAATAATTAAATTTTTTGTACTAGAATAAAAAAAAATTCAAATTAAGGATTATTTTCAATTTTTTTCACAAATAGGATACATTTATTACTTGTTTTTAAGAGAAAAAAACACAAACAAACAAACACCTAAATTCAATGCTTCAGAAGAAATATATACTGCACTCAAAATTCCAAACTATTTGGAGCAGAAAAACTAATACACTGTGTTGTAAATTATGAACTTCAAAGGAGGACAATCTTAAGATGTGCAGCAATTTACATAAAGTCTGCCTGAATTGAGGATTAAATGATTCAACCTTAAGTCACTTGAGTACAGTATATTTTTCAATTTTTTCAGGTTTAGGGGTAATGGGAATTTCTAAACTAAAATATTTATGGAGATGGTGGTGTTTTTTTTTATAACAATACAGACTTAGAAAATTTAAAAAAAAAAAAATTTGAGTTAAATAAATCTACACAAACTTAAGTCACTATCCTTTTTTTTTCCCTCAAACTTTCTAAATTTTGGAACATTTTCTTGTTTAAATAAAAATGGAATAAAAAGTAAATATTTAGCAGTCAATATATATATATATATATATATATATATATATATATATATATATATATATATATATATATATATATATATATATATATATATATATATATATATATATATATATATATATATATACTATTATATATATATATATATATATATATATATATATATATATATATATATATATATATATATATATATATATATATATATATATATATATATATATATAACTACTATGCTATATATATATATATATATGTATATATATAACAGCATATATATATATATATATATATATATATATATATATATATATATATATATATAGATATAACAACATATAAATATATATATATATATATATATATACTACTGCTATATATATATATATATATATAGGTGTGTATATATATATAGTTATAATTTTATTTCTATATATATATTTATTGCTATATATATATATAGAAGTTAATTGAACAAGGTAATATGGATAAGTATGTAAGAACGCTCGCAAGTAAATCAGTTGAATGTGAACAAGTTGAAACTGAACAAATCTGGGAGCAAATAAAGGAAGCAATTGTTAGCAGTGCAAAAGAAGTATGTGGATGTGCTAAAGTAGGAAGTAAAAATGTTAACAGTGGTGGTGGAATGAAGGGGGTGATGCACAACTTAAGTAAAAAGAATGATAGTTGAATGTATTAAAAGCAAATGATGATTTTAAAGAAAGACTTGGAATTATATAAAGAGGAAAAAAAAATACTAAAAGGTGCATAATTAGAGGAGAAAAGAAGGAGTAAATGGTGGTTGGAAGGAGGATGGTAGGACACAAAGGGAATAGGAAGCACGAAGGTTAGAATGAAATAAAAGGAAACCTGCTCAGAATAATGAATAAGGATGGTGCTTCTGTAACTAGTAGAAATGGATGTGAGGGGGAGTGTGGAACATCGAAAATCTGCATAATATTAATAGTAATGAAAGGGTGATAGTGAATGTGTGTCAGGTTTGATGGTGCAAGAAGGGAATAGATATTTTGGGATGAGGTTATTAGCAAGGAGGAGGTAATAGGTAGAGTGAGAAATTGAAGAATGGTAAATCTGGGTATAGATGAAATTACTGGTGAAATGATCAAGAACAGAGCCGAGATGGTGATTGATTGGATTTGAAGTTGTGTAATAAAGCGTTTATGGAGGGGTATAGTTCAAGGGATTGGAGAGCAGTAATAGTACCCTTATATAAAGGTAAAAAAGGAGATAAGGGGAACTGTAGTAATTATAGGGAATAAGTTTGAGTGTTGTAGGAACAGATGTAATATGATATTTGGTCGAAACAGTGCGATGATCGGGTATCAAATGAAGGACTGATTGGTGAAGAACAATTTGCGTTTAGGAGTAGAGGGGATGTGTGGATCAAAATCTTTACATTCAAACAAATGATTGAGAAAATGAGAGATAAAAATCAGTGTATTTAGGTTTTATGGAATTGCAACAGGCAGTATGATAGGGTTAATAGGAAGCTCTATGACAGGTGTTGGTGATATGAATTGTTAGTGAGTGAAACTACAGACTTCAATCAAAAATATCATTTTAAGAGGATAAAAGGTGTGAGGCGTATTGTGAAATAAATGGTGTCAAAGGTGATTGGTTTGGTATTAGCGGAGTGAGACATGGTTGTGTTATGTCTCCTTGGTTATTCAATTTATATGGATATATGAGTTATGAAAGAATTAGAGGTGGGGGTGGCAGGAAATGGTGTTAGAATGATGGAGATGAGTGGAGGTACCACTACCTATTAGATGCGGATGGTGGTTCTTTGAATCAGAAAGAGGAGTTTGAAGATTGGTAGAGAGTTTGGCAGGGTGTGTAAGAGGGGGCTTGAAAGTAAACGTAGATAAAATAAGGTTACTTAGTTGCAGGTGAGGATAGCCCTCAGTGTGAAGTTATGTTAGATGAGGAGCCACTGGAACAAGTGTCTGAGTTTAAATATTTATGGTATGTGTTGGATGAAGAACGGATGATGCAGAGTGTAGTAGAAGAGTTGTGTGAATAACAGGAAGGTGGCTGGTGCAATTAATCATTGGTGAATGTGGCCAGGACTATATGAAAGTCTGGAGTGCTGGGTCTTGCATGAGAACATGTTGTAACCTTTGTTGTTATTATCAAGTGGGATTATGGTCTGGAATAAGAAGTCATCTAAAGTTCAATGTATTCAGATGGACAATCTTAGGGAGCGTACTAGGTGTGAGAAGAATTGATAAATGAGGAATGAACGTATTAGAGAGAGTTGTGTGGTGACGAAGAAAAGGGGTAAAAGAGAGAATAAATGAAAGTATGTTGAGATGGTTTGCTCATGTGGAAAGGATGAATGACAATTCAGTTGGTTAAGTGGATGTATAGTATTAGTGATTCAATGACAGGAACTGACCAGCTGCGAGGCCGAAAGTGGATTAGTCAGTAAGGAATATTTGCAGGAAATGTAATTGGCAGAGCGAGAAAGAAAGGACCATGATAGGATAGAATGGCTGGGGTGTTGTAATGGGGTATAGTTGTGGCCACCTGGGCAGGGATGGCTCATATTCTTGACGATTACCATTGTGAGGATCTGTCGCGGTCCCGTGAAGCTCTTGGTGGAATTTCTGATTGCGGTGAGTTCTTACTCTAATTAATGGTACAGAGGTGGCGGTAAGGCTGGGCTTTCTTTTCGACTTTTGTCACATTCTTCTACTGCTTTTCTTTTCTGATGCATGTAACACTTTGCCCCACTCCCCAATCTTTGGAAAAAAAGGTAGATGAAGGTGAAAAAGATACTATATATATATATATATATATATATATATATATATATATATATATATATATATATATATATATATATATATATATATATATATATATATATACTCTCCCACACTCACAAGGAGTTCTCAGATAAGTTTCCTGATGTGCTCTCAGATGTGACTTTCAAATTCTGATCTGTACTTTTCAATTGGAGAGTGATTTTTCCAATGCAGTTTCTACAGATAAACAAAGCTTTCTCTGTTTTTAGTTCGGTATATTTTTCTTTTAAATAAGGTGTAATTTTAATTAACCCCCTTTAAAATTACTTTTTGTGGTAATTGAAGGGGTCAAAACACCTTTGAGTATAATTAGAAATGAAATAATAACGTAATGCTGAAAAATATTATAATATATATATATATATATATATATATATATATATATATATATATATATATATATATATATATGATTTCTGTAAAATAGAGTGTTTTTTGTTTTTTTTTTTTATAAAAAAGTCCATGGTTAATCACATCGGCCCCATTTTAAAATTTGAAGCTACCGCACTATCTGGAAACATTAATTTAAGTGTTTCCCCTATATCTGCACACGAGTTTAAAGACATTTTATCATCCACCACCTTTAATGCCCATAGTATTTCAGATCCTGTAACATCATCTTTAATGCAAAAAGATGAAACTGATTGATAAACTGGTTTTGGTTGGTTATTAATGGAACACTCAGGGTCATTTACAATCGGTTGAGTATGATTAGAAGTTGATGGAATGGCATAATTTTCAGTGCACACACTTTCACTAATATTTGTATTATTAGAACACATAACAAAAAAGTTTTTCAATGATGGTTGGTCCTGCCGAGTTTTGATTAAATTCAAAGGAGTTTCCTCTCTTGAATGTGAAACTTCTGCTTGGCGTCCAATGTTAGATAGATCAAAGGTCTTTTTACATACTTTACTGTATGCCTTGGAACTATCAGGTCCTTTACCAACCACCTGATAAACTGTGGGTTCAGTTTGACGTCAAACCACTTCGTTAAAGTTAGTTTTTTGTTTGAAGTCATTTTATAAATAAATAATAAATACCTTCAACTGCACAAAAATCCAAAATCACTTCGTCAAAACCTAAAAAAAATAAAAAAAAAAACCTCAAAAAGTATAAATCCCTAAAAAGAAAAGGATATAAACAGATTAAGTCATACAGTCTAAAACACATCCATACACCAATCACCTTCAATCAAAAGGATGAACTTGGAACAACCTCTACGAACAGAATAGGAAGAATAGTAGGTAATAGTGAACTAAAAATAGAAAGAAACAGGATAAAAGCAGATTTATGGAATGTCATTCCTCGCCATCCCTGATCATTCTGATCAGAGACTATCTCTTATTCACAATTATACAGTAGGAAAAAAATATATATCAAAAATATGCAACTTGGTCCATGGATCATTCTTCATATGTTTTGTAATTTTAAAATTTTCCTGACTTTTTTGGAATTTCCCTGACTTTCAGCATATCTTAAAACGTTTCCCTGACTTTCCATGACCATTTTTTTTCCCTTGACTTTCACTGACATTCCCTGACTTTCCAGAAAGTGTGAACCCTGTACATGGATTCAATATTTGGTAATATGGATACATAGTGTATATATATATATATATATATATATATATATATATATATATATATATAATATATATATATATATATATATATATATATATATATATATATATATATATATATATATATATATATATCGTTATATACTAGTGGTATATATATATATATATATATATATATATAGTCAGATGGGGTAAAAAAAGTTTGAGGTTGGTGGGGTAAAAAAAAACAAAACCCCTCCCCCCTTTCCTGATAATATTGTTTTGAATTTTATGGGCTATTCTGGTAGCCCTCTTTATTATCTATAAAAATGCCAAAAGAAAATGGGCTGCTCTAAATTGACAGTAATCAGCGATAACAAATGTCGAACCCCAGTTAAAAAATGGCTGCAAAACTTTTTTATAACAAATGTCGAACCCCAGTTAAAAAATGGCTGCAAAACTTTTTTACCGTTTTTACAACTTTTGCTACCATTTCAAATGTATTACATTTTAAAAAAATTTTTTTTTTTTTTTTGGTAGTTTTATTACATATTGATTGAGGAACTTGGGCAAACTAATAATTTTTAAAAATTATTTGTCCTCTAAAAAATTTTTACCCCATCAAATTTTCCAAAATGGGGTAAAAAAAAGTTTTTTTTAACCTGGATGTGTTATTATTAACATGGAAAGTAGCTCTGTAAAGCTCTGGAAAGTAGCTGAATGATGATGTTATAGCATAGAAGGCTCAGGAAAGTTCATGAAAGTTGGGAAGTAGCCTGGAAAGTAGCTGAAAGTAGCTTGGAAAGTAGCTGAGTTATGACGAGGCTAGAACAAAGGGGGTAGGGTCTGAAAGTACATAGAAGAGCTAGAACAAAGGGGGGTAGGGGTGAAAAACGCTCAGGAAAGTACATGAGCACTCAGAAAAACAGCTAGAAGCATTGAAAGTAGTTTGGAAAGTAGCTGGAAATTTGGAAAGTAGCTTTGGAAAGTAACTGAAAATATGGAAAGTAGCTGAGTGATGACGTCATAGTAGAATGCTCATGAAAGTACATAAAAGTTGGAAAGTGGCTTGGAAAGTAGCTGAATGATGATGAGGTGGCTAGAACAAAGGGGGTCCGGAGAAAAACACATGAAAGTACATAGAATAGCTAGAACAAAGGGGGGTAGGGGTGAAAAATGATTAGGAAAGTACATAGGCACTCAGGAAAACAGCTAGAAGCATTGAAAGTAGTTTGGAAAGTAGCTGGAAATATGGAAAGTAGTTTGGAAAGTAGCTCTGGAAAGTAGCTGAGTGATGACGTCAGAGCATAGAATGCTCATAAAAGTACATAAAAGTTGGAAAGTAGCTTGGAAAGTAGCTGAATGATGACGAGGCTAGAACAAAGGGGCGTAGGGAGAAAAATGCTCATGAAAGTACATAGAAGAACTAGAACAAAGGGGGTATGGGTGAAAAACACTCAGGAAAGTACATGAGCACTCAGTAAAACGGCTAGAAGCATTGAAAGTAGCTTAGAAAGTAATATTTTTTTTTACCCCTTGTTTTGTTTTTTTTTACCCCATTTTACAACTCAAAAATGTTTTTTTTTGGATTTTAAAAAAAAAAAAAAAAAAAATTTTTAATACCTATTCCATACCTTCACTAATACCAACCTCTATAACATGCATACCATAGCATTTCTATATGTCAAGTGTATGAGGAGAAAAATAAAAATTATATTTTTTTTTTTATATATATATGTAAATATATATATATATATATATATATATATATATATATATATATATATATATATATATATATATATATATATATAACAACATATATATATATATATATATATATATATATATATATATTATACTACTACTATATATATATATATATATATATATATATATATATATATATATATATATATATATATATATATATATATATATATATATACCATAAAAATGGGGAAAATGGAAACTTTTAGCTTTCAAAGTGAATGTATACTTAAAAATTAAATTTCATAATATCATTATATT
>JABUQX010144448.1:22500-31561 GCA_015478945.1 Trachelipus rathkii
TTGCTACTGTTTTGGATTTTTTTTTACAGTGAGCTGCTAGCAGCAAAACGCTTTTGTATACAAAACATTTATCTAAATAAAAAATGTATATCTTCCCCAATTATATATATGCTCTGAAAATTTCTTACCAACTATATGAAAAATAAAGTTATCAATTTTTTCTTTGATTTGCATAAAATGACTCTCCCCCTTTGTATTAGTATATCATAGTATATTAGAAATAAAATATTTTCAGCTATTACTTTTTAAACCACTGTTTAGTAATATACCTGCTGGCTATAGTCTTTGCGATTTAGTAGCCTAAGCCTTTTAAGTGTGATAAAATGGTGTTCCGATCAGTAATTAGTTGCATTATCAGAGAAGCCCAAGGGTTTTTTTCTAAACTTAGAAAGGCTGTAACTTTTTTCCTAAAGATGTTGCCCATTTTTGTTTTTTGTATATACTTCATTACTATTTTTTTTTAGAATCTAGGCTGTGATTTTTTTAAAAATTGGCATTGAAGACCTTCTACCTTACTATTACTAATACTTATTTTTGATCTCATCTGAAAAACCAAAATTTTGATCCATTTCCCCACATTTTAAGTATTATTGCTTTTATTTTTGCAAATGATTACTTTCGTCAATATTATCTAACCTAAAGTTTAATTCTTTAAAATATTTTTAAACATCTTTGCATGAAATACTGTATAACTAACTAAAGCTATGGAATGATACTACATTATACAATATGTTATTTAATATATATATAATATATATATATATATATATATAGTTATATATATATATATATATATATAAGATATATAGGTATATATAAATATATATATATATATATATATATATATATATATATATATATATATATATATATATATATATATATATACGGTATATATCCTAAAATAAGGCAATTAAACAAAATAGTACTTTAAATAATAATACTCAAATTACATCTTAATTATATATAGGCTGGCCAGATTTTTTTCAACCTAATGCGGGACAATCATCTTCATGCCTAGGCTATACTTTATAAATTATACAGTATAGTATAACCTATAGGCAAGCATATATTATATATATTATAACAAAAAATAACGTAATCAAATATAGTAGTAAATAAGAAATAACTCTTTATAAGTCTAATAAATCAATATTTACGTACTTAATTTGAACCAGAATTGTACTTGGACTTTACACTGTCCCGCATTGGGTAAAGATTTTTGCGGGACAGAAGATCTAAAAATAGTGAAATGCAGGACAGTCCCGCAAAATACGGGACATCTGGCCAGCCTAATTATATATCAAAACAAACTGACCTGGGCCTAGGTTAAAATGTGAAGCCTAAGTACTGCTTTACGAGTTTCTAATAATAATAAGTTATATCTGCCAATATGTTTGGTTTTTTAAAAATAAACCATAAGAAAATAGATTGAATTTTGTTTTAAACAAAAAAAAATTAAACATATTATCATAATCTGATTTGATTTCAATGAAAAGAAACTCTTCCTATGATGATTTTTGGCATGCAATTGAACTTGGAAGATCGAAATATGAAATTCATGAAGCCTATAATGAAACAAAAACGTTCATATAGTAGTATAACTCATAAACTATTAATTTAAGTCACAATGTCAATTGTATATTATATTAATATACTTAAAAATACTTAAAATTAGTACACACTACACGATCAAAAAAAAAGTAGCACTTGCATACAGATTCTACAGATTTTTAGATACCTTGGTCAAAATTAAGCCTGCCACAAAAAGAAATAACTGTATCCTCTAAGTGATTGACGGAATTTTTGACGAGATTTTAACATTGGTATAGGCTCTGTCATGCGGTAACTTATAGATATAGTAAATTTCGGCAACACTGCGAACGCTGGCATAAATAGTGACTTTCTGATTGGATAACGATATGATGGTGCAGAAGCAATAGCATAAAATTTTAGAAGTGTCTAAAGTCATCGAAAATATCCAGCGGGAGTTCTATGTTCATTGCTGTTCATATTCATGTGTTGTACCACACAATAGAAACTTTATGCATAGTGTATTAATTATCTGTGCTTTATTTCACAGCGAATGCAACTAGGTACTATCTTAGATTGCTAAGGCGGACTATTATTTTAATAGACAATAGGAAAGATTTTCCCAGACACAAAATGGACAAAACTCACACGATTGAACGAAACAATTTGAGTTACGATGGATTGTTATGATATATAGATAAATTTATAAAGTATTTGTTTTTAAAAGAATTTGCTAAAAGTTTAGAGAAGCTTTAATGAATAAAGATATTAAACCATTATCAGATACTCAAATCCACTGAAATAATAAAAAGCAAATTTATAAAAAGTGTATTTATGACTTCAACTTTATTCTCCTTCCATCTTCCATTGCAATCTCCATAATTAAAGGCAGAAATTGTGATGTTTGTTTTCAAAAAATATTCAAGAAAACATTGATGAAACATTTCCAAACATTTTGGGAAGATGCAACAGAACTTTTGATCTCTGTTAATAAAGGAGTGAGGATGCCTCATGTGAGAATCAATGTAAAATGCAAAAAGAGATAAGGCAATAACAATTTATTTTCTGGATGATTTTTTTAAACCAATTTGAGAGCAACTACGTGAACCATAGATCCATACTTACTAATCTGTGTAAAGTTATCATTCCATCGATATCAACAAAATCTTTCCAATTTGTAAATAAATTTGATTTCAATCACATTTGGATAAATCACATTTGGATAGTTATGGATTAATTATAGCATTTTCCTCACCCAAAACGTGCTTTACTAAAAGATAATTCTCTATTTCGAAAAGGATAAGCCTAACAGAACTGGCTTCGTAACAAGTGTTCATCATAGCTACACAATATAAACGGAGGATATTATTAATCGTTTTGCTGTTAAGAGATCAAGATAAAGAATTTTTAATATAAACAAAAGTATATTTTTTTTGTGTTTTGAAATTGCTATTCATGTTAGATCATTTTACTCTTTTGTTGAAGTAATATATATATATATATATATATATATATATATATATATATATATATATATATATATATATATATATATATATATATATATATATATATATATATATATAATATATATATATATGAGCATAAAAACAAAATTTTCTAGATAATTAATTTTTATATATATATATATATATATTTATATATATATATATATATATATATATATATATATATATATATATATATATATATATATATATAGCATATATATATATATATATATATATATATATATATATATATATATATATATATATAGATATATATATATATATATATATATATATATATATGTATATATATATATATATATATATATATATATATATATATATATATATATATATATCTATTTTTTTAGTAATTCCGAGGCCAGGTTGTCCACCACCAATCTTTACATTCTGTCCTTTGCCAACAACTACAGCATTCTCCTCGCCCTTGTAATTGTCCACCAAGAACCATATGCTGCTTTGATGGTTGCTACAACTATTGTCGCGTTCCAAGGACGATTTCTCCTACTAGACCTCATCGTCATTCTGGGTGTAAAAAATGTGGTAAAAAGTAAAGAAGAAAATCATTATTGTTTTTTTCAAGTATTATGCTAAATAATATAATATACTTTTATTAATATATATAATATATAAGTACTTTAAATAATATAAGTATGTAATATATTATGTAATACATATTATAATATATAATATTATAATATATAATATAATTTAATATAATATATAAGAATGTAATATAATTATGTAATACATTACGATATGATACAATATAAATTTATATTATATTTTATTACATTATATATTATATTATATGATATATTATCCTCTATTATATTATATTATTTATATCATATATTACATTAAATTATTTTACATTGTGATGTATTATGTTAAATTATATTAAATTATATTATATTTTATTATATTTTATATTAAATTGTTTTTTATTTGCTATTATGTTATATTATATTTATTATATTATATTATATTATATATATTATATTATATTTATATAATATTATATTATATTACTATTATATGTTATATTATATTATGTTATGTTATATTATATCATATAATATTATATTATGTTACATTTATAAGATTATATTATATTATTTATATTAAATTATATTATATTATATTATATTATATTATATTATATTATATTATATTATATTATATTATATTATATTATATTATATTATATTATATTATATTACATTATATATTATATTATATTATATTATATTATATTATATTATATTATATTATATTATATTATATTATATTATATTACTATTATAGGCTATTCTTTTTATTTTTAGGTGACATTAAAAATTAAATTAAGATTAAATTGAAAAAAGCAATTGTTATATTATATTATATTTATATTATATTATATTATATTATAGTAGAGGATATTATGTATTATATTATATATATTATATTATATTATATTATATTATATTATATTACATTATTGCATGACTTTCATTTCTATTATAAACATTGGAATTAAATGTACATCTCATATCATCGTGTATTATTTAATCATGTTATTTTTGTTAAGTAAAAAAAGGCAAGTTTTTCGAAATAGTGTAAATTGATTTAATATAGCATAGCCTATGCACTATATATATATATATATATATATATATATATATATGTGTTATGCAGGATATATATATATATAGCAAAGGTATATATATATATATATACCTGTTTATGTATATGTATATATATGAGCTCCAGAAAATAGACTTAAAGTTGATCACGGCAGTTCAAAGTGTTGAATCATTCATTGTGATTCTTATTTGTTAGCACAAGTATATACTATTTATATTTAATGGGTTTCAAGATAACATATTAATTTAAGAAGTTCTTATTTTAAATGCCTCTACGTATACTTAATCTAGCAAGTGATTAAATGATATTTATTCCCATTTATATTTCTATTTCGTCGCTCACAGAAAAGTGTAGCTTTTAACTATTATAAACTGTACATTTCAAGAAAGTGAATAGTTCTGTGCTAATATATTTATATAATCCTCCAACGTGATGAACTATTTATGTTGAATCTATGGTCTGAAGTATTATTAAATGTTATTAATATACTTAGTTCTATTATCGTAATTTGCATCAAGAACACATCTCCAGAATCTCAGGTTTTTCATACAAAGGAACAGGTGTCATCACAGTCATCACACTTGTGTTTGTAAATCGCTGATTAATATATAGTTCTGAGCTGGCAGAGAAATTTACAAAGAACGACGATTGATCGTTACAAGTGATCCTGGACTAGGATTGACGAAGAAATTAATTAGACGGATCGGTGTTGTGTCGTTTGGATTTAGTTACTATTGGAAATTAACTGATTTGGTATTTGAAACACATGCCTTACTTGGAGGTGAGGCGATATGAATTAATTATGCCTACAGAGAATTGTAAGTTGTCTTTTGTCTCAAGATTTATGTACTGCAAATATTAACTAATTGTGTCCTAAAAGTTGTGAGTATTTTCCGTAGTAATAATAATTTATTCCGATCATTTTGGTCTTTAAAAAGGAAATTAGTTGAACTAAGTCTAATTTATTTTAGACATTGCCCGACGTTGCCGGGAAAGAAAATAATTACATTGACTTATTTATGCATCCAGTGACGATGGGAAATACTAAATTGTGATTTTTATGTTTACTAAATTATAAGTTAGCTTAGCGTTGAACACAAGGTTTCTGTAATTGTAAAATTAAAATTTATTTAGTAGTATTGATTAGGATTAATTGGAATACGAAAAATTGTTACTTTATTTTTCGTACAATTAATTGGGTACCTGAATCAATATACTAAAAAATTACTGTGAAATAGATATATATTGATAGTATAGGTTTTATCCTTTTATATTTTTATATTGTTTTATATTATAATACTGCTAATATTAACTAATTGTGTCCTAAAAGTTGTGAGTATTTTCCGTAGTAATAATAATTTATTCCGATCATTTTGGTCTTTAAAAAGGAAATTAGTTGAACTAAGTCTAATTTATTTTAGACATTGCCCGACGTTGCCGGGAAAGAAAATAATTACATTGACTTATTTATGCATCCAGTGACGATGGGAAATACTAAATTGTGATTTTTATGTTTACTAAATTATAGGTTAGCTTAGCGTTGAACACAAGGTTTCTGTAATTGTAAAATTAAAAATTTGTTTAGTAGTATTGATTAGGATTAATTGGAATACGAAAAATTGTTACTTTATTTTTGGGAAAATTAATTGGGTACGTGAATATATATACTAAAAATTTACTGTGAAATAGATATATATTGATAGTATAGGTTTTATCCTTTTATATTTTTATATTGTTTTATATTATAATTTTAACCTTTTTATTACTACTGTTATTATTTGGGGTGTATTTGGTGAGCGGGGTGGTGGCCGTAGGTTTTGGGAAGTGCCTAGGAAAAGATTGAGGAAAAGATATAGAAGAAAAAAGATGTATAGAGGTAATAAGGGTGGGATGTATGAACGAGAGGGCAAAACGATATCGAAGAGGGAGTGAAGTGAAGTAATGTCTGAAGAAAAAGGTTGGATGTGTTTAGGTAATAAGTTGTTTGTAAGGAAAGAGGAGTTGGATTTTAAAACATACAGAAGGATATCAGGGGTGAATGATATGAAAGTGAGGGAGGGTATGTGGAATAGTTATGAGGAAAGAGTTGTGGGATAAGGTAAAAATGTGCAAATAGGTGAGTTCGAGAATAATGTGGGTAAAAATGAAATTTGGGGGGGAAATGTGGGTTTTTATATGCGCGTATGCACCAGTAAATGGAGCGAGGGAGGAGGAGAGAGAAAGATTTTGGAGTGTGAGTGGGAGATTTGAATGCAGGAGTGGGAAGGGAGGGGGTGGGAAGAATAATAGGACCATTTGGGGTAGGGGAGAGGAATGATAATGGGGAAAGTCTGATAGAGTTGTGTGTTGAAAAAAGAATGATAGTGGGGAATACTTGGTTCAAAAAAAGTGATAATCATAAGTATACATGTGGCAGTTATGAGATAACGGGGAGATAATATTTATGTGTAAATTGAAGATGAGGCAGATTACTAGATAAATAAAATAGAGGAGGACATTTTGATCCACCATTATGGTCATATTTAAGAGTGGGAGAGAGGATTGATTGCAGCAAAGAGAGAGAGAGGTGATAGCGAAAATTGAGGAGACAGTGTGTAGAAGAGGAGTTTAGGAGGGGCATGGAGTGATAGGTGGAATGAGGATTGGGAACAGGTGATGATGAGACTGGAAGATGTATATGTGAAGAGGCTAGAGGGCATGATAAAAGGGTGGTGTAAGCAGAAGGAAAGGGAGTGAATGGTGGAGTGAGGAGGAAGGAGGTGGTGAAAAGGAAAGAAACATAGAAATGGTTGGAAGTAGGAGAGAGGTAAAAGCTGGGAGAAATATATGCTAGAGGGAAGCTAAAATATGGAGAGGCTAAGAGAATATAAAATGAGTGTGGATGTGACGAAGATTTTGAAGATACATGTCGGAAAAGAAGCAAATAAAAAAGTAAATAATAAGGAGGTCAGAGGATTAAGGAGTGAGATGTGATGGATAGGAGGAGGATAGGCAGGAAGAGGGGGGAGTATTTGGTGGATTATTAAACAGGTAAGAGGATGGACGGCAGAGGTGAGGATGGGGCACTGGGAGGGAGGGGAGATGAAATACAAATGAGGAAATTAGGCTGAAGGAAAAAGTCCCAGGGTCTGACAAGTGAGAACAAGTTGTTACAGAGTGGAGTGTAGTTAGGTGGAGGGAATGGCTTTGTATATAACATATGTTGGAGGAGTGGTGAGGTACCCAGTAGACTGGAAAGATGGTTGCTCTGCCCTGTATAGTGAAAGGGATGAGATTTTGAAATCAAATGACAGAGGATATGTCTGGTTATGTGGTAGGGAAAGTGTATGGTAGAATCCTGATTGAGAGAGAAATAACGATAAATAATGGGGAAGAACAAGGAGGACTAGGGAGGGAAGAGGCGGTGGAATCGCTGTCACACCCAGTATTTATAAAAAGTATAGAGTGAAAGGGAAAGTGTATAGGGTGTTTTTAGATTTAGTAGATGATAAGATAGAGTGAATAGGGGTGAATTGTGGAGGGTGTTGATGAAAATGAGTGTGGGGGTAAACTAGTGAAAGGTAAGGGCCTTCTATAGGAATAGTAGAATGTGTGTGAGAGGGTTAGGAGGGGAGAGTGAGATGCCTGGGTGAGAGAGGACTGAGGTAGGTGTAATGTCTGCCACTGGTTCACTCATACAGAGTGTTTGTAGAGAAATGTGAGGGAGGGAGGGGTGACGACAAATGGGATGTCAGAAGGAAGCACCATTGTCATGATGAGCACTGTCCAAGAAGAACGCAAGAACTGAAAGAGTCAACATGAGGGAGCCTGAGAATGCTGCAGCACAAAGTAATAAAATAAATCCCAAAAGAGCAAAGGTTAGTGTTTGAGGAGTATGGAAAGAGAGAGTGAGGGGTTGAGGTCTGAGGGGTGGTTTTGGAATAGCAAAACGTTAGACATTGAAAAAGGATCAGCAGGGCAATATGAGACAAATCATGAGCAGGAAATGTCTTGTTTGAGTGCCCCAGAGGCGTATGTGATCACCGGTGTTAAGATATATGTCGAAAAATTCTAAACAGCAAAATGCAACGTAAAATAAATGCCAGTCCAGTAAAGCTGCAGCACTGAAGACAAAGCTGATGAGCCACTGTGGAAGGTAAAGTAAGGAGATTAAATAGTATGGCGGAGATGCACAAGAATGTCAGGAACATAAGAAATGTTGAGACGGCACAATACTGGTGAGCTGGTTGAACGAGAGCTGGTTGTGAGTCGGCGCGAGGGAGTAGTAAGAGAAGGAGATCAAGAGTTATGTGACGACGACAGCGCACGAATGCGTTGCTCGATAAATGCAAAACCGGTTAAAACAACTGAAACTGAATCATACAAAC
>JABUQX010144449.1:0-10000 GCA_015478945.1 Trachelipus rathkii
CCTAATGCAACAGACCCCCAGTGTGTTATCTCTTTTGCGTCAGGGTTCATCTCCTCAGCCAGGCCCACAACCAAACCACCTCAAAAAACCATGCCATACACTCTTATTATGCACCATTTTATTCGCTAGTAGCATATTTCCTATCAGGAAGTGCAGGTAAAGTTATATACGGATGACACTCTTCAAGTACATACAAACTATATTCAATGGCGTCCCAACATCTTGCTCTCTTTATGCATGATCTCCCAACCCCGCCTCCCCTTGCATAAAATTAATAGCCTTACTACGATGATCTAACCATTACCTTAACACTCCTCCATAAATACAGCGCTCACAAACTGCAATATTATATATCAAAACTTGAACAGTGACTGACATTTCAAAGAATGTCAGCCTCACCCCAAAAATCCTCAATTACATTATTCAAATGGCAAACATTCCATGCTCTCTCCTTCTATGACATCCCATTTCTAATCCAAATTTAATATAAACGTCCTACACACACATTCTTTAAAATAACATATATCAACTATAAGAAAGCAAAATGGCAAGCTTTCACTGACCTCATAGAAAAAGAACTACAATCTTTCCAAATAACTGACACTCCGTCTCTTAACAAAGCAATGCAACATTACAACAAAACAATCCTAAAATCAAACAAAAAATACATCCTTCATGGCTACTGCAAACATTTTAATTCCAATTTTTTACCAGAAATAAACACCCCAAATACGAGTAAATTAAAGAGACTCCCCTTCCGACAATATAGAGATCCAAATCGAGATCAAATCAACAAAATCATCAACCTTAACAATGGAATAAATAATGTAATGAACATAAATAAGAATAAGAATTGGCAACAGTACAACCAAACACTAAACCATAAAACCAATACAATGAAAATAATTCGAATAAAAAGAAAAAAAATCCACACATCACAAACACAACCAACACCAACCCACAAAGCAATCAGTAAACAAAATAATAAAATCCCAAGCTCAAAAAATAAATTTAATATTATTATGTCACACTATGATAATTATAATTATTATTATACCTATTATTATTATTATTATTATTATTATTATTATTATTATTATTATTATTATTATTATTATTATACTTACATTATTTAAATATGCGAATGATTTGGTTTGTGTGGTGAATCTAAAGAGAGTTTGAGAGGATTGGTAGAGATGTGGCAGGGTGTGTAAAGGAGGGGTTTGAAAGTAAACGTAGATAAGAGAAGTTATGGTTGTGAGTGAGGACAGTCCTCGGTGTGAAGTTATGTTAGATGGTGAGCAGCAGCTGGAACAAGTGTCTGAGTTTAAATATTTAGAATATATGTTGGATGAAAAGGGAACGGATGATGCAGAGTGTAGTAGGAAAGTTGTGAATGGCAGGAAGGTGCTGGTGCAATTAAATCGTTGGTGGATGTAAAAGGGATTAAGTCTTGAGTGCGCTAGGGTCTTACATGAGGGTATGTTGTTACCTGTGTTAATGTATAGTAGTGAGACTATGGTCTGGAATAAGAGGTATAGATCTAAAGTACAATGTGTTCAGATAGACAATCTTAGGGGTGTGATAGGTGTGAGAAGAGTTGATAAAATGAGAAATGAACGTATTAGAGAGTTGTGTGGTGTGAAGAAAGAGGTAAATGAGAGAATAAATGAAAGTACGTTGAGATGGTTTGGTCATGTAGAAAGGATGGATGATAGTCGGTTGGTTAAGCGGATGTATAGTGGTGAGTGTGCTGGGAATCGACCGGCTGGAAGACCAAAGAAAAAATTGAATGAGTCAGTAAAGAATGCCTGAAGGAGAGAAATGAGAGTTTGGCAGAGGCGAGAAGAAAGGTGCATAATAGGAGTGAATGGCGGGGTTTTGTGAGGGGGTATGGTTGTGTCCCACCTGGGCCAAGAGATGAACCCCACATTGACGAGATGCCATAGTGAGGGTCCGTCATGGGTCCAGTGAAGCTCTAGGGTGGATTTTTCTGACTGCGGCGAGTTCTCACTAAAAGGTATAAAAGGGAGTAAGGCTGGGCTTTCTTTTCGACTTGCGTCATGTTCTACTACTTTTCTGTTTCTGTTCATGTTCGCACCTTACTCCCAGTCTTGGGGAGAGAAGGTGGGTGATATATATATATATATATATATATATATATATATATATATATATATATATATATATATATATATATATATATATATATATATATATATATATATATATATAATAATAATAATAATAATATATAATAATAATAATAAATAATATATATATATATCTCAATTTATATCTATCTTCTTCATACACCATTTGCTTTTTTAAAATACTATTTAAATTATAAGTAATAATATATTATAATTCTAATAATAATATAATAATATAATAATAATAATAATAATAAAAATATATTTAAATAGATATATGTACATAATATACATGTCATATAATTTCAAAAATAATAATAATAACATGTAATAATAATAATATATGTATATATAATATAATATGTAATATATGTATGTAATAATAAAAGTAATATATAATATAATAATAAAATATAGAATATTTAATATGTGAACTATATATGTGATCATGCCGAGCTACGAGGAGTGTGGCGGCACGGCGCAAGGGTCAAAAATATATCCGAACCACGATAAATTAAGTCTCCCATCTTCAGTTTCTTCAATAATGATGGTGGCCCGTTAGCAATAATCTGAAAACACGTGCAAATAATAAAAATTTAATTTACATATTAAAACACGGGTCAATATGAAGTATGTCTGCCACTGTTGTAAAAACCCAGCCTAGTCTGTTTTACTGATCATTTTGTTCTATGAAAAATTTACTAAAATCTGTAAAAAAAAAAATTGACAGAAATTTCCAGATGGATAATCTTAGGGGTGTGTTAGGTGTAGAGAAGAATTGATAAAATGAGGAATAAAAGCTTTTAGGGAGTTGTGTGGTGTGAAGGGCGTAAATGAGAGAATAAAAGAAAGTACATTGAGATGGTTTGGTCATATGAAAAGGATAGATGATAGTAAGTTGGTTAAGCGGATGTATAGTGGTGAGTGCTGTGAATCAACAGGCTGGGAGAACGAAGAAAAAGCGGATTGAGTCAGTAAAGAAATGTCTGATGGAAAGGAATGAGAGTGGCAGAGGTAATCTGGGTAAATTATATTGAGTATTGGTATATATATATATATATATATATATATATATATATATATATATATATATATATATATATATATATATATATATATATATATATATATATATATATATATATACAAGGACAGTCGCCAGCTCAGAAGCACACTAGATATAAAAAGCTAGAAGATATAAGAACAAAGTAAAAAAATCAATACAAAAAAACAACACTTACTTGTAGAGGAATTACAACCATAAATATTTTCTTTTCCTTGCTCGAGAGGACGTGTTTTATGAAAGCCCAACCTGAACCGATTAGTGCAAGCACAGTGAAGAGCAGAGCTCCTTTTAATCTGTAACGAAAAAAAAATTTCAAATGTAATTTGAATAATTTATAAATATTGTATGCTAGTATCTATTTGGCAATAACTTATTCAGGGATATTTGATAAATAGCGGATACGAAAGATCAAGCTATTATCTTAACTAAATAACAAAATTGGTAAAAATATAAAATAAACTAAGTAAATATGATAAAATAAAAATAAAAGACAATGAAAAATTAAAAAAGATTCGAAAAGTATTTAGACTTTTAAATATCATTTTGAAAATAGGCAGAATATTTAGTTTCAACTAAAATAAATAATTAACATTTAATCTGTTATCTTGCTTCGACCTTAATTTTTTTTTTTTTTGAAAACCGAAATTTTCTTCTTTCGAGCAAATGGTATAAAATTATTTTAAACTTTGATCAAATCATAGTTTTGCAGTTTCTTCTGAGGACATATATTCCTAATATGAACAGAGATCGTAACATGAAAATCTCTCATCTACTTTTTCAAAACCAATTTACAACCCCAAATAAGTGCCAAATTTAAACTGCGATAAAATTCAAATCAAACAATAGTAATTACTTACAAATGCATGATGTAATACATAACAGCCCAAGCTTCCATATGAACTCCTTTTAACTGAATAAAGTGATAATTTATTCCGTGGAAAAGAAGGCTGAGAGATTTGATCACAACCAACACTCCCATTAAGTAATGGAGCTTAAATACGGGTTCTCTGAAAAAGAAACAGAAACAATGCTATTATTAGTGGGTAGTGGTACTGTTCAAGGAATTATTTTTATTAGTGATGGGACGATTCCAAATTTCCAGCCGATGCCGATTCCGATACCAGTCAAAAGTGCCGATTCCGATTCCGATTCCAATTCTTTATATATATATATATATATATATATATATATATATATATATATATATATATATATATATATATTATATATATATATATATTTTATATATATATATATATATATATATATATATATATATATATATATATATATATATATATATATATATATATATATATATATATATATATATATATATATATATATATATATATATATACTCTAAACTTATATATATATATATATATATATATATATATGCCTAATTTTGCTAAATCAACTAATTTTAGATATTTAAAACCTTATAAATTAATGTTATAGAATTCTCTTATATTTTATCTTTGCTAAAGAAATAATTAGTTAATTACCTTTTTATTTATTTAACCACTGAAAAATAATAGCAATATTTAAAAATCTTACAATAAATGAACAATTTTTTTTTTTTGTTTAAAAAAAAATCCTTCTTTAATTTACTAAAAGTAAGATCTTGAAGCAAAATTATCATTATTATTTGTAGTCAAAATGCATGACTCTTAAATTGTAGTGCAAAAACATTAACATTTCTCCCGTTTCTGAGTGCATCCGATTTTTTTAGGAGAATAAATTGATCCTCCAATTCTGAAGTCTTTCACTTTCCACGGAAAAGGGGACGAGCTTGAATATTTTCTAGCAAGGACACCCAAATGCTGAAAGGTTCCTTTATTCGATCACCACCATTGTAAGGGACTTTCTGAATTTTTAAAAAGTTTCATATTTTTATATTGGCTGATTTCTACTTTTATAACATCTTCAATTTTTTCAATATATGTGTCTTTCTCCTTGGGAATGAGTTTCTTTGCTGTTTTTAAAGTCTTTTTCTCTTTAAATTCCGAAAAACAACTTTCAAAACTGAAGTTAAAACTATTATCTTCAGTATCACTTTTTTCGCCCTATTCTGTTGATAAATGAGAAAAATCTGAAAATTGGTTTAAAGTAGTGGAAACTGTTTTCCTTTCCTTTATACAACATATATCTTCGCACATTCATTGCTTAAGAATATCTTCCACTTTTATATTGTTATAATCATCCTCAAGGAATGTAATTTTAAAGCGTGGATCAAGATAGGTAGCAAGCACAAGATTCTTATCAGTAAAGTAAATGCTGAATCTATTTTTTACTGAATTTTCCATCAAATAGACCTTTTTTTCTGACTCTTTTCAAAAAAACTGCAAATCACTTTCATAGGGATTATTGCCGATGCTATTGATTCCTTGTGGCTCAATCTGAAAATTGGTTTAAAGTAGTGAAACTGTTTTCCTTTCCTTTATACAATATATATCTTCGCACATCCATTTAATATCTTCCACTTTTATATTGTTAAAAACATCCCCAAAGAATTTTAATTTTAAAGCGTGGATCAAGATAGGTAGCAAGCACAAGATTCTTATCAGTAAAGTAAATGCTGAATCTACTTTTTACTGAATTTTTCCATGCTGATACTGTAGACCCAAGTCCCTCAAATAGTTCTTTTTTCTGACTCTTTTCAAAAAAAATGCAAATCATTTTCATATTTGGGATTATTGCCGATGCCATTGATTCCTTGTGGCTCAATCTGAAAATTGGTTTAAAGTAGTGGAAACTGTTTTCCTTTCCTTTATACAACATATATCTTCGCACATCCATTGCTTAAGAATATCTTCCACTTTTTATATTGTTATAATCATCCTCAAGGAATGTAATTTTAAAGCGTGGATCAAGATAGGTAGCAAGCATAAGTTCGTATCATTCAAGTAAATGCCCGAATCAGTTTTTATATAATGTTTACCATGCTTTGTTACTGAACTGATCCCTCAAATAGTTTTTTCTGACTCTTTTAAAAAAAAAATGCATTACTTTCATATTTGGGATTATTGCCGATGCCATTGATTCCTTGTGGCTCAATCTGAAAATTGGTTTAAAGTAGTGGAAACTGTTTTTCTTTCCTTTATACAACATATATCTTCGCACATCCATTGCTTAAGAATATCTTCCACTTTTATATTGTTATAATCATCCTCAAAAAAATGTAATTTTAAATCGTTCATCAAGATAGGTAGCAAGCACAAGATTCGTATCAGTAAAGTAAATGCTGAATCTATTTTTTACTGAATTTTCCATGCTGATACTGTAGACCCAAGTCCTTCAAATAGTCCTTTTTTCTGACTCTTTTTAAAAAAAATGCAAATCATTTTCATATTTGGGATTATTGCCGATGCCATTGATTCCTTGTGGCTCAATAAATTTGTACAATCAACAAAATTTTTAAGTATTTTAGCAATTTTTCAAGAACTTTCCGTTGTTTCTAAGATGCAGGTTTTGAATGATCACTGCAATATGAAATGAGAGCCTTCTTTTGTTAAAATTTTGAAAGCATATGATACTGGCTATTACATCTGGTTTGTACATCTTGAATAAATCTGTGCTGTGGTAAATTAAATCTAGTTTGATATTCTTCATACTTGGCAATAGCTTGAGGCGAGTGATTAAAATGACCTACGATTTGTTTGCATATGGATATATTTTTTCACGTCTCTTTGTTCAAATATGGCATCATTGAGAACTAGTGTCAAAGTGTAAAAAGCAAGGTAATTTCTGGAATCCTGCTTGTGTAACTCCTGCAGCCATATTATTTGCGTTATCCTTACTATAACATGAATTTTATTAGCAGGAATATTGAATTCTTCCATAACATTTTGAAGACAATCACTTATATTAGATGCTGTGTGAGATACGTGAAAAGGTGAAACTCGAAGGATAGCATTTATATTCAATAGCTCCAATTATTACAAGCCTACAAGGCAAATATTTCACTGCTCACTTACGAGTTCATGGGTATATAATTATCATAATATGACTAACGAAACATTGCCAAATGTCTGCCTGTCTGAAAATCCTAACATGATATCTTAGGCTCTACGTAAATCCAGTTTTCTTTAATTAAATAGAATTCAGGAAGAACTGAAATTAAAAATCAATACGGCAGACTTCGAAATATTGTCTTTGAAATATCATAAAGATCGAATAAAAATTATTTTCAGATTGTATACCAAAGAATCGGTAAAATTTTGCCGATTCCGATTCCGATTCCGATTCCGATTCCTGAAAAACAGCCGATTCCTCCGATTCCGAATAATCGTCCCATCACTAATTTTTATATTTTTACATATACAGGCAAAATGTACGCCAGTCTCAATACTCAAATATCGCAAATACACACATCATAAAGCAACAGAGCACACTTTCACACGTGCACAACACATTCCTATTAAGTACACTATCTGCAAAAAGTTCAACCGCACTGGTGATTCGAACCACCAACGTGGTTGGGCTCAGGAGAGGGACTTATTGCATCAAAGTCTAAATTGTGTGAATATCTTCACTGGTCAGTGAAAACCTCTATCATAGTACTTTCCAATTAGCTAATGAATCTTGCTGACTCAAATCGGGTAAGAACGGCCATAAATACCTACTCCATGAATATGGCTTACCCGTGATTGATGGTGATTAATAATAATAATAATAATAATAATAATAGATTGAATCAGTAAAAAGAGTGTCGGAAGGAAATGAATGTGAATCTAGCAGAAGCGAGAAGGTTGGTACATAATAGGAGTAAATGGCGTGGTTGTGAGGGGGAATTCTGACATTCGCGACAGTATGGGTCTGTCAGCGGTGTTGTAAAGCTCTATGGTGGATTTTTGGCTGCTACGGGCTCACACGTAAGGGAAGAAGGGGAGGGGAGTTTCTTTTCGATTTAGATCGTGTTCTTCTACATAAATATTCTGTTTCTGGTGTATGCTGCGCACCATACCCCCAATCTGTGGTGACCCATGGGGATGATAAAGAAAAAGAATGAAAAATAATAATAATAATAATTATAATAATAATAATAATAATAATAATAATAATTAAAGGGACAGTGGTAGTTGGGTTGGCTGCCCATTACCACTTTCTTTTGCCAGGAATGCTAATGCATGCCTCGGAGAAGGTCGTGATAGCCGTAAGCGGCCTTTTACAAAAATGTATGAATCGTATGGGTACATGGAATGTCAGAGAAATAAATGTTGAGAGAGGAGAGAGGTGATGGATGTATTTAGAAAGGGCAAATTTGATTTGCTCGCTGTGACTGAAACAAAGATGGTGAAAATGAGTGGTGTGGTGTGAAATGTGTGTGTGCTGGTGTGGTGTGAAATGTGTGTGTGCTGGTGTGGAAAGAAATGAGGAGGGGGGGGGGAGTTGCAATTCTGATAAGTGACTTGTGGTACAGAGCTTTGGTAAATTTTGTGTTTGTGAGTACTAGAATTCTAATGATTAAATTTAAGCTTGAAAAAGTCAAGGTATGTGGGGTTGTGACGTATGGTCCATCTGAGGGTATTGTTGAAGAGAGTACAATTTTCTGGGATAATCTGAATGATGTTTTGGATGGGGTAAGTAGGAGCTTAAGATTGATTGTGTTGGGTGACCAAAATGGCTGGATAGGTGATCAAAAATGGGATGGTAAAACAGGTGACTTTGGGGTGTCAGGAGAAAATGAGAATGGTAGAAAGGTGATTGATTTCGGTGAGGAGAGGGGTATTGGTAAACACAAGAGTATTCATAAGTATACTAGAGTTGGTGTAGGTAGAGATGGTGTCGAAGTGAAAATTATGATTGATTTTGTGTTGGTGAAGATTTTGAAGCAAATGATTGAGAAAATGAGGGAGAAGAATAAATTGTATTTAGGTTTTATGGATTTGCAACAGGTGTATGATAGGATTAATAGGGAAGCTCTATGGCAGGTGTTAGTAATATATGGTGGTGGTGGTATGCTTCTGAATGGAATCAAAAGTATGTATGATGATAGTGAAGCGTATGTAAGAATAAATGGTGTCAAAAGTGATTGGTTTAATATTAATAGCGGAGTGAGGCAGGGATGTGTTATGTCTCCTTGGTTATTCAATTTGTATATGGATGGGGTTATGAAAGAATTAGAGATGGGGGTGGCAGGAAATGGTGTTAGAATGATGGAGAATGGAGATGAGTGGAGGGTGCCCTACCTATTATATGCGGATGATTTGGTTTTGTGTGGTGAATCTGAAGAGAGTTTGAGAAGGATTGGTAGAGAGATTTGGCAGGGTGTGTAAAAGGAGGGGGTTTGAAAGTAAACGTAGATAAGAGTAAGGTTATGGTTGTGAGTGAGGACAGTCCTCAGGTGTGAAGTTATGTTAGATGGTGAGCAGCTGGAACAAGTGTCTGAGTTTAAATATTTAGGATATATGTTGGATGAAAAGGGAACGGATGATGCAGTGTAGTAGGAAAGTTGTGAATGGCAGGAAGGTGGCTGGTGCAATTAAATCGTTGGTGGATGTAAAGAAACTAAGTCTTGAGTCTTGAGTGCGCTAGGGTCTTACATGAGGGTATGTTGTTACCTGTGAATGTATAGTAGTGAGGCTATGGTCTGGAATAAGAGGTATAGATCTAAAGTTCAATGTGTTCAGATGGACAATCTTAGGGGCGTGTTAGGTGTGAGAAGAATTGATAAAATGAGGAATGAACGTATTAGAGAGTTATGTGGTGTGAAGAAAGGGGTAAATGAGAGAATAAATGAAAGTATGTTGAGATGGTTTGGTCATGTGGAAAGAAT